>VYZS01072110.1:19681-30090 GCA_013400695.1 Neodrepanis coruscans
TCAAGAATAGCCTCACCCCTGATAGGCTCACTAACTAGCTGTGACAAGAAGCAATCCTCAGTCCTCAATTCTGGACTGCCTCCTCTCTGCTGTGTTGAGTTCCCAGCAAATATCTGGGAGATTGAAGACTACTATAAGAACACAGGCTGGTGATCTTGAGAGATCCTCCATCTGCTTGTAGAGTAAAAGATCAACCTCTTCCTCCTGGCGTGGCCTATAACAGACTCCAACCACAATGTCAGTCTTGTTGGCTGCCCCTCTGACCTTTACCCATAGGCACTCAACCTGATCATCCTTAATCTCAAGCTCCGTGGTGTCAAGTGTCTCTCTAATATACAGGGCTACCCATCCACCCCTTCTTCCTTACCTATCTCTCTGAACACCGGGTATCCACCCAATGCAACTCCAGACACACATCATCCCGCCATGTTTCCCTGACGGCAACTGTATCATATCTTTCCTGTTGTACCAGGACTTCTCGCTCTTCTTGTTTGTTGCCCATACTTCGTGCATTAAAATACATGCACCTCAGCTGGGTTGTTGAATTCCCTTATGATTTAAGTTTGCCACTATCAATAACCCACCGAAAGAACAAGGTTCCCTCCCCTTCCCCCTTCAAACCTAGTTTAAAGCCCTCTCAATGTGCCCTGCCAACTCATGGGCTAAAAAGCTTTTGCCCCTTTTAGACAGGTGTAGCCTACCTGTGTCTAGCAAGCCAGGTGCAGTAAAGGTCATCCCACGATCAAAGAATCAAGAGTTCATTTGTCAGCACCAACCCTTCAGCCACTTATTAATAGCAAGGGTTCTCCTATTGCTTTCAGTGTTCATCCCTTCTATTAAAGGAACCGAGCAGAACACCACTTGCATTCCTATCCCGTCAGTCATTTGACCTAACTCCTTAAATTCATTTTTAGTTTCTCTGCTCTTACCAACCTCATCACTGCCAGCCTGGACAACCAGCAGTGGATAATAAACAGAGGGTCAAATTAATTCAGGTAACCTCTGAATGATATCCCGTACCCGGGCCCCAGGGAGGCAACAGACTTCCCTGTGGGATGGGTCCGGTCAACATACAGGGCCCTCCATTCCCCTCGGAATGGAGTCACCAACAACGACTACCCTTCTTTTCTTTTTAATACTACAGGTTCTGATTGGACTGACAGATGGAGTGAATCTTAGAGATCCACCAGGCAAAATATTTTCTTCTGTATCGTCAATCTGACCCACAAAATCCAGGATGCCGAACATATTCTGTAAAGGCAGCTTCTGTAAAGGTAGTGAGGGATAGGAGAGATTTCTGTTGACCCCAGAAGAGGAGACCTGTTCCCATTCCCCTCCATCAATTACGTCTCTTCCTTCTTCATGATGGTAGGAGACATGAGGCTCCTCTGGCTCCTGGGCAGCTCTGAGAGATGGAAGTCTATTTCCCTTTCACTCTCATGAATGCTCCTCAGCCCCTCAACCTCTTCCTTAGGAATTTGTCTGCTAAATTTTATGTGCAGCAATTCCCTTTCTACTTAAGTACTATAAATTCTGAATTTGCTCACAGGAATTTTTCACAGTACCAATTCATTAGATGTTTATGAGATAGGCCATACACATACTCAGAAATACCCTGGGTTGCATTTTGAAATCTAATGACTGGTTCTGCTTCCAAAATACACACTTGGGCACATGAGGGATGGATCAAAAAGCAAATGAAGACCATGTACGCTTATCAAAAGACAAACATCATTTAGTGGCACCAGAATAACCAGTTGACTCCTCAGGGACAAATTCCAACACAAAAGCAGGGATATATGTTGAGACTAAACCACTGTTGTCCAAGTGATACAAACATTAAAGCCTATATGAAAGAAAACCCTATTTAAAAATAAATAGATAGATAGATAGATAGATAGATAGATAGATAGATAGATAGCTAAATAAATAGCCAGACAAATAAATAAATAAATAATTGAGAAACAGTTTGGGGCTGAAAAATTGATACATTTCTTCTATACACAACTGAATCTTTAACTGTTCTTATTTCCAGAGCCAAAAATTTCCAGAAAATATGTTTCTTTTAGGTAGTTACAAGCAGGTACCTGCCTTTCAGGCCTTGCTGAGAGAAGGCTTGTGAGCTGTAAGGCAGCTTCCCTAGTGAGAGACGGGCTTCTCTCACTCTCCAGGACCTCTCCCTAATGGAGACATTTGTCTTCCTCTGAGGAGAGAAAACCATCACTCCATTAGAAGTGAAGTCAAACAATTGGAACAGCCTTGGCGTTTTAGAGTGTGAGTAATGTTAATGGTGAAGGTTGCCACATGTGGGCTGTTACTAGCTTTTCCTGAGGCAGTAACCCTACTGGATATGGGAAATACCCCAGAAGTACATTTTTCCCCTTTAATTCAAAAACAAACAGTGAATTAAACAGTTTCCTGCTGTGTAGTGAAATTGTAGGATCTGTACTCTTAAATAATAAAAATCTTACTTTCAGCAGGGAACATGGTTCTCCAGTCATATGTTGCTGGAGAGCTGAACTACTGGCAGATAAGGCTGATGATGATGTCCAGGAGCTGGACTCACAGGAGCTCTGCCTTAGGGTTTTGTTCTGAAGTATGTGGATGCTGGCTGCACTTTGCTGGACCATCTTCTTTAAGGGAACTTTGAAGTGGCATCAGGGATAAAAAAATAAGTAGACTTAACAGTGTGAATTATGGCCATTACTTTGCTTAATGAGGGAGTCTGCATGTGAAGTACCTGCATGTGTCTAAACAGTAAATCTTTTTCTCCTCCTCTGAGGGATACTCAGCTCTGGAGCAAGGGAAGCAATAAAAGCTATGCCATTCAACCCCTGTTTGCTTCACTCCACTTTTTTTGTCTTTTTTTAACTTTTTTGTCTTTTTTTTCTTTAATTTAGGCCAAAGAATGGTCAAACAGCATGTACCTTAAACATAGCACATTTACAGAACAGTGACCTTTAGAGTTTTAAATTACTACATTGTTTAATATAAAGGAAAAGAGTACCAAGGATCAGTGGAAATGTCAGCAGTATTTTTAATTAATCAAGTTTGTTTTAATAGACAGCCAAGTCTTATTTCTCTTGCCCTGAGATTGTCATGCTTTACAAAGAGGTAATAATAAATGTTATGCTCTGAAAAAGCAGTGACTTGGTTGCTATAATCAATGGAAATATTGTTCTACTAGATATGAGAGATAAAAATGATGTCTTTCCAAAAAATCATTGTTTCCATATCCCATGTAGAAATGGGTTCCTGGGAATATTGCTGAGAGCCTCACCACTCTGTTCTGAGAAGGATCTTTTAATAGCCAAGAGAAAAGTGGGAAAACACATACAGGACACCACTGAATCTGAGTGGAGAACTACCTCAATCACTCAAACACAGAGTTTTCTTCGTTTGTAGCTCTGTACTGTGAGTTTTGAAGTCCAGTTGAAAGTCTAGCTCGCATAAGATCTGGGAAAGAAGCTCACTCCTCTTCTACATTCAGGTGAAACCTGAAACTGCAGAACCATAGCATAGGGTTTTCCTGTATATGCAGCTTAAACTTAACTCTATGGGAAAGCATCTTTGCCTTTACAGGTTTGTGTTTTGTTGTTGTTGTTATTGTTTGTTTTGTGTGGGGATTTTTCTCCCTAGCCTTTACAAGAATGTCTATAACTTTTTCTATAACTTATTTTCTTCTTCATTTTTTTTGTTTTCTGGGTTGTTCTGTCATGGTTTTTTAGGGTACCGTTAGGATTAAGAGCCTGTAAATTTACTAGCTGAGCAAAGGGATGTTTGATTTCATAAGCTACAGACATCTCTGGCCCTGCCAGTGAAGTAAATGAGAGAAGTGGCCTGACACCTAGTTCAACACAATATGCACTGACAAGAATTCATTACTTTAATGCCCAAAGCAGGCAAAAGTATGCTGAAGTATAAACTAAAGTATTCTACATTTATTCTGGACTTTGAGACTAGAACAATTTGGATTTTACATTCATTTTCTCAACCTTAAATTTATACCTCTGCAATTTATTCTATAGTGTGGATTTTGTCCAGGCAGCACATGTTGAGCTTTGTGCTCCAGAAACTTTATCCACTTTACAAGCCCTTTCAATGTCATTATGTCATGGTCTTTGTTTAATACCCTACAGGTTTGTTGCTGGACCAGTTAGAAGGTAGTAAATTGCCTGTTGTTGGCTTTCTCTCTCTGGTCCCATTAGTGGGAACAACTCTTCTTCCATCTTCTCCTTGTGCTCAGGACACTGCCTCAGCAGAATTACTCTTTACCCATCTCTTTCATGCCTGAAACCTTTCTAAGAACACTTTACCTTAGATCTTACTGTCACATATTTGTGAAACCAGAGTCTTCTCTGCCTGGTAATTCACTCCTGAATTTACACCACTGCTATTCAAGCAAAAACCAAAAAACAAACAAAAAGAAAAACATACACAAAAATCAAAGAAAAATTAAAACAAAAAAAACCCATAAACAACCAAACAAAAACTAAAACCACAAACAAATAAAACACTGGACTCAAAACTTACGGATGGATGGAAAAGCACAGTGATGCAAAATAGTATCAGTATGCACCAGACTGCTGCTATTCCCTAGGAAGCAGTTTCTTCAAATTTTTGCGCCTGTTCTTATCCATACTGTTCTGTATTTACACCAATACCAAAATTTCCAGAGTAAGGGGGAGCCTGGGACTGAGAAGTCAGCTAGAAATCAGCTTCTTAGTGCTGTACCAAGGTCTGAAATGTTAGCTTTTAAATATAGATGTATTTGATGGGAATTTTCTGCCATCTTTTTTGTCTTCTGAAGACCCCTTCTGTTTCACTGCAGCAGAAGAATAATAAGGACCGCAGGCAATGCAGCTTTTGCTGACCTATTTCCTTAAGTGTAGGACTGGTGTCAGTCTGGGATAAGATGGGATGGGAAAACATTCCTTTAAAATTCTGCATAAAACACAGGGGCTCCACCACAGACTGCATGCTTTGCATCTTTGTTTGCTAGCAGACAGATATTATTGACATGGTTGGTACCTATCAAAAGAGAGTGTTGCAATGGTGGCTTTCTAATTTGTATATATTGTAATAAATTAGATGAGTTTGGGGAGTTCATTACACAGACAAATTTATAAGACTCTAGACAGAAAAAAAAAAAAGGCAGAATCATATGACTACACTGAAAGACAAAAATCTTAATTCCTACATTTTTACAGAGATTGATAAATTCAAAGAGACAGCATTTCTGTGGTTTAAATCTCATTGGAAAATGTACATAATCTCCTAATTGAATGAATGAGGCTTTTTTATTTATTCTTCCTTACAAAGGCTGTTAAGTCTAATTTTATCTTTTTTTCACATTAATTATATACCCCATATAATAGAAGTCTAGCTTGTCCTTACACACTTGCAAATAACTGTTAGACTACTGAAGTAAGAAAAAACAAATTACTAGCACTCCATGAAAGGATAAGCATGCTGAGGTGCCCTCTGTGATATAAGTCCTTCTGGATGTACTAGATGTTTTGTTACATACACTTGCTCTGAATGTGCCCTCTGAATAGCTTTTTTCTGTCAGCAAGTCCCCTCATGTTTATAGCAAGCTCTGTTAAGGGTTCTGGGAAGGCTAAGAAATGTATCTCCTTCAAGCATAATGCTAAGAGACTTGTTAAGGGCACGAATATTGTGTTACTACAGTATGCAAAACTAGACCACGAGATTGTAGTTGCGTTAGCATCCTGAAATGAAATAGGTGGCTGAAGAAGATAAAATGCAGCTTTCTGAACACTAGCAAATTGGCTAGTATAATAAAAGGCAGGAGGCACAGGCAGTATTCAGAGTCAGATTGTTAGGAAGGGGACTTACATTTCTCAAGCACTTATATATTCATCTGTTGGTTGCTGTCCAACCCTAGGTGTTCAGTTCAGACTCAGGTCAGACAAAACAGTGATTTGTTAGATATTAAGCACTATATGACAAGTTTTCTGAGATGCTTTCTGGTGGATCATCAGGAGCTAGATGAGTTTTCTAGAGAAGATAGACTTCTGATGCTAGTCCACAGAGAAGCCTGGCAAAGTATCATAAGTATCATCAGTAGCCTCAGTTCAGTTTCCCTCAATATAGGCAACCATGTTGACTCATTCAAGGTCAGAAGCATCTACAGTTTGCCTTAACCACTTGTGACTACACATTGTGCTCTTCACCTATCTGCAGAGGCTCCCTACCTCCTTCCATAACTTCTTCCAACTCTGCTTCATAAAAGCTTCATATGATTATTCACCATTCCCTGTTTTAAGAAAAAAGGAAGAAACACACTGAAATAAAGAAGAGTCAGGTTTAACAAGGCATACAAATCTGTTATCAATCCCCATCACCCCAAAAAAGTCTTCCTTGCTTTTAAGTATATTTGCATGCTTGTAAACTTGCATATACACATCGATTCTCAAGAAAGCGGGATACGAAAGCCAGAATACCTACAGAGGTGGGGGTAGCATTGCATCTGGCTTTGAAATATGGCTTCTACTGGTTGACAGGACACTTGCTGACATTTGAATTGTGATGGCTGAATATTGCAGGACTGCAGAAGAGGTGTTTTTCCTACACACCAGTGTGGATCCATGCCAGTGTGGATACAGCTCCTGGCAAATGTAAGGTGAAACTGAGGGAGTGGAACAGCATAATGTTGCTAACGCTGCCTAAAACCATTGAAAGAGCTGGCTTTTACTACTGCTTAGTTTCTTTTATGTCACTGGATTGTGATTGTGTCACTGAGTGTGTTCACAAGAATGCAGGATACAATCATGCAGTAGATGGTGGTAAAATAAAGGTCCTTTTACATGGAGTGGATATAATAAACTATAAAAATGTAGGTATAATAAGCTGCAAAAACGTAGGCAGAGATATTTAGGAATATAGTCATCTTTAAGTCATCCAAATTCTATCAAATATTGTTAGGACTTAGTACTTGACATAAGCCAGAGAATGCTTTTGAGGGAAGCTTCTAGTTTGCTTTCAAGACACTATTATTTATCATCCTCCTCTTACCCTGCCTGTCTCAGATGCTCTAGACCCCATATAGAGGTCAATTAAATGCACCAGGAACATTCATGGGCCCGGAGGCACAGCACACTCTGTGCCCAGACCTGGGAAATTGTGTCTCTGAGTCTGCTGCCTGTGGGAGTGTTCCCTGGGGTCTACAACATTCAAGATAGGCTTGGGAATTGATGTGGATAGTGCTAATTGTTACAAGCCAAAATAATGCAAGGGAGTATTATAACAGTTTATTAATGTAAACAACTGATTTTCTTCATCTTCATGATTACTTTGAGTTACAGGTATACCTTCTGCTTTTACTGTGAGGCTTAACTTTGCTTTTCACACACCTTAAAAGTATTCTATAATCTTTTGCAGACTATCAGATATAAACTACATTGTTGTGATGCCTTTCAAAATGGTGGTATGATTTGATGTACTATCTGGGATGGAGGAATAACAAAGAAAAAGTGTTACTTTGTTAAAGGAGATAATAGAAAAGCAGACCTCCCCATGCCAGAGCTATCTAGCTTCTTTGATCCCAGCAGTGGCTTCCTGCCCTTGGAGACCTTGAAGGGACCTTTGCTGTGCTTCTGGCTGGGTGTGAGTGCTGCTGAAGGTAATCCTCTACAAAACAAAGAATATATTTGCTTGTATTGCTCAAGAACAAAGCACTTATGTTTTTATTATTGTCATGGGGTAGAGAATTGTAGAGGGGAATGAGAAAACTAGCTCTTTTCCCCTTTGTTTTCCCAGCTTCTGGGCTTAAGGGGGCGGAACTAAGCTCCACACCTGGGCCATCTGTTTTTGGGTCTCTGGTTGGTTTTGACAGGCAGAGGAGCTGGGGCCAGACCATGCCCTGGCCATCACCTGCTGGGGCAGGGCAGCAGGAGGCCCCAGTGAACACCCAGGAACTTTAGAAAGTTGGTCCCCTCCCCACCAGACATGGCTTGGAGCCCACTTAGCCAAGAGAGTGAAGTGGGTGTGCTTTCACAGCCTCCTTTCCTCTATGCTTCATGGACTGTTCTGCTCAGCAGGCACTTGGGAAGGGGGGTGGGGACTGCCCAGGTACCTGCTCAAGACCTTGGGAACCAAAAGGGAGACTTTAAAAAGGACACGGAGATCTACCATCTTTGTCTTTTGTGTGTGTGGCCAGCATGCAGCAAGGGACAGAGTGCTCCTCTCAGCACTGTTGCTGGAAGGTTCCAGCACTACTCCTGATGCTCCTGCCTGCCTCTACTAACTTCTGAATTCACCAGTCACCATTTTTCCAACCACTGAGACCACTGAGAGACCCCCATGGATGCCAATGCCACCCTGGCTCACTGCAGACCTTGCATTGGAGCCTCGGGTTCGTGTGCCGTCATCTCTAAGCCCTCTTCCCATCCCCAGCTGTCCCCCCGTCCCCCTCAGCCCTTGGATTGAGTGCTGGAAGGGGCCACCTTGCTGCATGGGAAGTTGCTCTGCGCTCCAAGGCCGCCATCTTGTCTCCATGTGGCTTCTCGTTCCCCTCTGGGCCCGTTCCCGCCAACGCGCAGCACCCCCTGCCAGCTGGAAGGGACCAACTGCAACCCCTGTGCTCCTGAGCGCCACCCACTGCCCAGAGGGGTGTCACTGCAGCTCCAGCACTCAGCACATCACGACTGCCGGGGTTAAAGGGAAGAAGGGACATTTGTGTCTTCAACTCATTGATTATTATTTTTGTGAGTTTTCCTCTGGTTCACCACTTTTATACCAAATTCATATTGGTTTTTTCATACCTACATCCATACACACATCCACATTCATACCCACATCCATACACCCATTCACATTCATACCCATCCCACATAGTCAGTAAAGTTTTTGCTTTTTCTATACATCTCTCATCCATTGTTAACATCCCTTATTGTCCAAATAGGACAATTATAGGCAAATATATTTTAAGAGCTCAATCAGAATTGTACAGTGGCTCTGATAATATGAGCAGAGGAGAATCTGTCTGTCCATCTTGTTGCCAGTGGTGTTGTCACTTCTGATTTACTGTACCTGATCTTAGACGACTGAATCTTTTCAGCTAAGTAAGGAATTCAATAAGACCCACAGCTCCCTGCCTTTTGCCATACCATAAAAGTTAGGAACTAAAAAATCTCCACCAAAATGAAGAACTTTCACAGCATGGTGATGTCCTGATACACCTTTAAGCCCATCCCTTTCCGAGCATAACTGCTACCTTAATTAAGTGCCATATACCAAATATGGTACACTTAATAATTAGTACTATAGGATTCAGGAATAGAAAGGGTTATATGAGCTGAAAATACATACCATCATTCCAGATTAAGAGAGTCTTATGTCTATTGTAGATTTACAGAATTTTATAACACTATGTTTTATATTACTTAAATAACCAGTAAAATACTTGTATTCATAGAAAGACTGATTTTGTTGGGAGCAGAACCTACTGTATTTCCGACATTTCATCCTTCATAAGTGTGCCTTTTGAAAGAATAAGTAAGCCTCATCTCCCTAAAAATGAAATACATTGAAAGCAGCAGGGTGTTTTCCTAGTAACCTAAATACTACAGCAATATAACCAAATTTCTAAAACACATGATCCATAATGATGGGCAACAACTGTTTCATGCTGTCATGGCAACAGGATATTTTAGGGTTGTAAATCCATAATTTGAAAATATTATCCTCAGAGTACAAAGGATACTTCAGCTGCAACCTTAGTAGACACAAAATATTGTTACTGGCTACTTCACAAGCTGTATATATCTATTTTTTTTAATTTGTCCTGTTTTTTATGGTCTTTTAAGACTAATTTATGTGTGTGATTTTTTTTTTTTAAGAATTTGTCTTTCACTGTGAAGTTTTTATAAATCTGATTTCATGCTAATTTATAAACTTTTTGAGAAATCTGGGGGCTTGGCCATATATTTATTTTGTAATAGTAAATTCAGTTATTCTTTTAAGTAGCATGCTGTTTTGTGTCAGGAGTATTTTTTTTAATTTGACTTGTATTATCTTAAAATCATAAGTATCTAGACACTGTTCCCTTGAGTGAAATATTTGTTACTCTAAGCACTGCTGATTTCTGTATAGCTACAGGCATTGGTTTGGGTTTTTTTATCACACAAGTATTGGTAAGAAGAAAGCAAGGAATAACAAGGAGTAACAAGGAGTAGAGAGGTTTTCATATTTTTTTCCCTAACAGTTGTTCCTGTGATTTCAGCAGTTTTCCTTTCCCAGTGTGTGTTGAATAGCCATAGCACTAGCAATACAATATATTTACTGCAATATGTAAAAATACAGTTGTCTTTTACTGTGATCATTTCCAAAACCCTATAATCTTCTGAGGAGCCAAGATTTTGAAGGATGTCCTGGTTTGGACACTA
>VYZS01072148.1:0-24007 GCA_013400695.1 Neodrepanis coruscans
CAAAGGAGAGACTAAGACCTTGTCACCAGTGCAGAGGTGAGATGAGGCAGTATGTGCCTTTGAGTGAACCACAGGATCACAGAAAGGGGCAGGTTAGAAGGGACAACAGGGGTCATCTGCTCCAACCTCCCTGCTCAAGCAGGGTCATCCCAGAGCACACAGCACAGGATTGTGTCCAGATGGCTCTGGAATATCTCCAGTGAGGGAGACTCCACGCCCTCTCTGGGAAACCTGTTCAGTGCTCAGTCACTGCACAGGGAAGAAGCTCTTCCTCCTGTTCAGGCAGGACTTTCTGGGCATCAGCTTCTGCCCATTACCTCTTGTCCTATTCCTTATCACCACCAAGCAGAGCCTGGCTCCACCCTCTTGACATCCTCTAAAGAAGCTGTGTTTCCACCCAAAGCTGTCATGGATATGGCCCAACCACAACAAACACCTGCCCTGGGCTGTCACCTCCTGTGTGACCCTCACGAGTGAGCAGACACAGACATGCCCTGTGTTAAACCCAACAGCTGGGACACCAAAGCCTTATGCAATACTCTCTGCAAAAGGGCAGCTAAGGCTAAAGAAAAGGTTATAGGGAAGAGTCTTTTTTAAATATTTACATCTCACTCCATGGCTTCACCTGTAGTTTTTAATATTTTATTATGAATCCCGCAATAAAATGCCTTAGTAAAAAAATTTTGGATGGATGCTTCTCCAACACAACATGGCAATACAAGGCAGGTTATGATCTGGAGGAGATGGGATCACAACATAAGCAACCTGGGATCGTGGAAGNGCTCCCACAGTGTCCAAACCCCTCTGGCTGCCAGGCAGCTGCTCACCCTGCTAAGGGAGCAGATTTGCACTGTGCCTTTGAGAGTTTTCCACCACAGCAAAACCATTTCACGGGCCATGGGCTACCAACACCTCAGACGTGCCTTGATCCATCAGTCCTATCCAAGTGGCCTGACCCTGGGTGCCCTGCAGGCAAAGGGCTGAGAGGGGAATATGTAGCACTGACTTTTTTACAGCAGGGTCAGAGCCAGATAGAATAAAGGTGGGAGGTGAGGCAGAGGAGAGGTGGGAGTTAGTTTTTCAGATACTCCTTTAAATGCATTCACTTTTCCAGCACAGAGAGCGAGCAGCTGTGCAGCTTTTAGCTGCTGGCTGGGGTTAAACCACGACAACATCCTTACAAAGCTTTGGTCGGGCACATTTTGGTTGGTTTGGGGCTGGTCCCTCCACGCCTGCTCCCCCTCTCCAGTGGCTGGCCAGGCAGAGAACCTCCATGTGACCTCCCGGGGCAAAGTCACCCGGCAGAAGCTGGTGGGGATGATTAGGATGCCGATGCGTGCGTGCCGTACCCATGCAAATAATGTGGAAAAACGGCAGGCAATCTGGCCCAACAGCTGTCTGAAGGTCGATGAGATGAGGCGACGCAAACGGACTGGGGGGCACAGAGATGGGCAGGGGGGCTGGAGCAGCAGGCAGCTCTGATCTCCCCGTGTCGGCTCCTGCTCCCCCACCAGCATCAAGGTGGCAGCTGACCGCTCCCATCAGGAGATGCTTCGCTGCTTCGTGTTCCTGTTATATCTCAGGTCAACCTATTACTCCTAAATAATTCCCTGCTTCTGTTCCTGGCGGCTCTTTCCCTCTCCCTGCCTCTCCGCTGCGCAGTGGGGCGGATGAAAGGAGCTTTGCGCTCTGCTAAAACCGGCTCAGACATCCCTCTGCTCCAGGCAAAGGCTCTCCCGCCGATCCCGTCTCATCACAGGCAGGAAGGAGGGCTCAGTGCCTCCTGATCTCAGAGGTGCTGAGCAACAGAGCCGACATGGATTTCCAGTGCTGTCCTGTTACAGCTGAAGCTCTGTCTCCCTCATAGCAGGGCTGCCTGGGACAGATTTAAGTCACCTATCCCTGTCCAGGTCTCATTCTCTTCAGGAAAGGGCTCAAGGAGCAGAATCAGAGCAAGTGCCAGCCCCTCTTCTGGAACCTGTGACAAGATCTGAAACCCAGCCCTGGTTTCTGTCCCTGTGCTCCATCTCAGGGAAGATCCAACTGCCAGACTGGGCCCCTTGCTCGTGTGCCAGCTCTAGGATGTGAGCAGACTTCCAATTCCTGTGTTCTTAATTACACTTTTAATTACATTTATTAATTGCATTATTGCGCATCCAAGCCAAGCAATTTCCAATTTTAAAGTCTGATTTTAAAACCTGATAATTTCCCTTTTTAAATTTTTTTTTTTTTTGGTTGAAACTCACCCCACCTTTCAATCAGCTCTCATTAATATGTATCTCTTGTTGCTATCTCTATTAAGTGACCTCTCTCATTATCGGGTGACACTGGCAAACGGCCACCGCAGAGCTATAATTCAATTGAGGGGCTTTTGAAAACACCATAAACACAGCTGGAAAAGATGCATTACAGGAGCTGGAGAGGAATTAGCTGCTGGATAACCACACTCGGAGCTGAGAGTGCTTATTCCCGGCAGACAGGGCCCGACCCAACATACGGCGCCGAAAAAAGGGACATCACAACCAACACGTCCACAGGGACACTTGTCATGCTGGGAAGACAACAGTGCAGCAGCCACACGCAGGAGAGGATGCTCTGGCATCCTGTGGGTTAAAGCTGCTTGCCTTTTCCAGCCCAGAGCTGCCCTGTTTCCCACCTGAGATGACCTTGCACTTGCCAACGTGGGGCTTGGATGATTGATGGATGATGTGGCCTCTGCCACCTCTGCCCTTGTGGCACCAATTGCTTCTGCAGAACACATCTTGGGTGGGCAAGCCCAGAAGAGGAATCATGGAGTCCTAAAATGGTTTGGGTTGCAAGGGACCTTAAAGATCACCTAGAGTTCCAACTAGCAAAAGCCAACCCCTTGGATGGGGCAGAAGAAACGGGCAGTGACGCAGTCACCACTTCACTGGCTCAGAGCCCACAGTCGAATTCCATCAGAAAAGCCACAGTCTCAACAGCCACCCTTCAAGGAGCAGACAGAGCCAGAGCAAGGGCTGGGAGGCAGCCTGTGCTTCCCTCCTCAGCCGCTATTAGGTCAGTCCCAGTCTTGAAAACAGCAGATGGGAGCCCAAGATGGTCTAACAAGACGTTTGAAAGTCAGACACAAGCGCCAAGAATGTGAAAACCTGTCAGTCAGAGAGCTGCTGGCTTCAGCAGCACTGTATCACTCCTGCTGGAGTGATTTTCCTGCTGGAAAAGGGCATTTGGAGCCATCTCCCCCTCCTTTGCAAGGGCATCCATGGCAGATGGCCCAGCACCCCTTTGGGTCACTCTGCTGGAGACAGTGGGCACGGACCAGGTGGATCCAGGTGGCCAGAGACAAGGGCTGCATTCCTGCACTGGCAGAGGAATCTTTTGCTTANCACATCACCTGTTATGGAGTAGGTGGTTTTGGTTTTTTTCACTGCCGTCCTGCTACCTCCTTCTCTCATCCCAGCACTTCTCACTATCTCCTTCTCTTGACTCTTCAAAAGACTCTCTGATCTAGCACATGTAACCCTGGAAAGAGGATCACCTTTCCTTTCTCCATCTCTTACCCATTCAGGCAGACAGAAACCTGCCGGCTTTACCACCTCCTTCTTCTGTTTTACTGCTTATTTATCCCCAGTTCTGGTAAAAAAACTAAAAGCCCCTTTCCAGCACAGAGCATCTCACTTCTGACCATAGGAGGAGTGAGTAATGTGTCCTCAGAAAAGTCGGGAAAAAACCACTCACAACACTCTTTCAACTCTGAGATTTGTTGGTCCCAAGGATCCATCAGAAAGAAACTCTTGCAAGAGCCTGAGAGCAGGTATTGCCCTCAACACGAGCCAAAGAAAATCCATACAGCTGTGCTGATATAAAAAATACTTCCCTGTCTTCCCGGGGATGGCTTCATTACCAGAGGAAGGATCGATACTGGTTCAGCTCAGGTCTCATCAGGCTTTGCTCGTGCTGAAACAGCAAACCCCAGCAGGAAGAGTTTCTGTCAAGCCATGTCGTGACATGGCTCTGCTGGAGTGTGGGTACACATCTCTCATGAGGGCTGGCACCCAACCCTGTCTCCCACCACCACAGGACAAGTGGGCAGTTATACACCTGGAACAATGGAATGTGCAGGGAATGGCTTTTTAAAATACAGTCTGTGAAGACTGACTCTCCCTTGAACTGCAGGAAAAGCCAGCAAGGAGCTGGATCCAGTGAATCAGACATGTAACACAGACAGGGAAGCTGGCAATCCAGAAGAGGAGGAAATGGGAAGAGAAGCACTGAGTCTCCCAGTTCATGCTGCATCCCAGTGTGACAGCACAAGGAATGCCCCCCACTCCAAATCCTTCCCTGCTGTCATGCAAGCTATGGAAGATGGATTTATCAACACATAACACTTCAGATCTGCCTGCTTTGACCCCAAACCTCCCTGCTTAGTGCTGCACACTGACTACATGTGCAGAGCAGCTTTGCCTCACTGTTTCCCTGGATGGCACCTGCCCTCTGCTGTAAGCAGATGATGCTCATTTTCAAACTAAAAGAGGAGAAATTTAAGTTAGATGTTACTCAGAGGGTGGTGAGGTCCTGGCACAGGTTGCCCAGCAAAGCTGTGGCTGTTCCATCCCTGAAAGTGTTCCAGGCCAGGCTTGGACAGTGCTTGGAGCAACCTGGGGTAGTGGAAGGTGTCCCTGCAATTAGGCCACCCCAAAGCCTTCTCTTCTCCAGACTGAACAATCCCAATTCTCTCAGCCTTTCCTCACAGGAGAGGTGCTCCACCCCCCTAATCACCTTCCTCCTTCATCACTCTCTGCTTATCACACTCCTGTCACTCACCAGGGTCCAAACCTTTGTCAGGGGCACGCTGGTGCTTGAAGAAAAGCTTTGTGGATAAACTTTAATACAAGCGAGTAATGACAACACCATAGCTCAAGAATGCTACATTTAACACCACCCTAAGTTGGCAGGATGCTCCACGAGAGCTCCAAAGGATTTTCTTGAAGTCCTCAACACTGAGAGCCCAGGCAACTTGAGAGCTCTCTCCTAAAACCCAAGCTCCCATTCAAACTCTCCCCTAAGCCAGGGTTGGGGAAGGATGGTAGCAAAAAAACCTCTAAAATTTTTTTTTTGCTGCAATTCAGTGCATCTGCACAAGGCCTCATAAATTCCATGTTGAGGCAAACAATTTTTCTCTTTAATTTCTCCCAGTGTTGCCAAAGGAACCAGCCTTTACAACCCAGCCCAAAGAACCAAGCACACTGTGAAGTCCCATCAGAACAGGGGTCAAAGCAATCCATCAGTGGCACCAATTGTGTCAAACAGATTTTGAAAATACCTTAAGTGGTTTTAAAAAATACCCGGTGTTTTATTATAAAAGCGCTCAGTTGGTGTGTTGTTTTTTTTAAAAAGGGCCCCAACCCCTGAATGGCCCTGGGAACATCACAAGAACCAAGGCAATGGGGTCCTACAGCCTCACCACAGCATCTCCTGCAGGGATAATACACCAGTAAAAAGCTTGGAAAGCACCATTGTGGAAACCACATTCCAGCAAAGGATCTCTGTGTTAAAGAACAGAAAAAAAGTGGAAAAGGAGAAAGAGAGAAAACAGAAATGAGAAAGAAAGGAGCTGCATTTTGGCCCTTTCCTATAAATACAGAGACAGCTCTTCCCTCTGCCAGTTCATCTGCAACCAGCAGAGGAGAGATCCCAGCTCTGCCAACACCAGGTCCAAGGAATTAACACAACTTAAACCTGAGGGAGAAAACTTCTCCCTCAAACCCAGTCCCACACAACCCTGCAGAGCCTTCCTTGCTGCAGCCATTCACTGTGAGACACTCTCTTCAATCCCAGCCATTTCCCCAAGTGCCAGCATCCCTCCAGCAGAGTCAGACCAAGCCTTATCACATCACCTGTGGCTGTGGGGATGAGGACAGAGAGAGAGTCAGGCTCATTTGCCAGGGCAGGGAAGAAATAAAACAACCCTGTGTCCCTCTGAGCCCTCCTGCTACGGCTCCCGCTCTCCTTCCCTCGCTGATTGCAGACCCTCATCCTTCTGCTGATTACAGCTGATGGGCCTGGATGGGCTTTGCCCTTCCAGACCAGTCCCTCAATTATCAGGGTCTGGTTTTATAAAAGGCTTGGGGTTTTGACTGGGGTTTTTTTTTTTTCCAGTTCAGCTTGCGAGTTTATTTTTTGCTTGTGCTCTTTTTTCTTCCCTGTCTGGATGTGCTGATGGATTTTGGTGCTTGCCAGAATTCTGCAAAACCAGGCTTGCTGGGTAGTATTAACTTCTAACCTTCGTGTAAAAATAGCTGCAATAAAGCAGAATGAATAATATCAGCTTCACCTAATGTAACTTTGATTAAAAAGTCCTGCCCTCTTCATCACTCCTGGGTGGTAACTCCAGAGAAACGTCCTTCCTGAGACCTGGAAAGACAGGAAGGTCTGGGGAGAGAAGAGCCAGTACAACACCAGCACATTCCAGGGCTGTTGCTGAGACAAACAGGGAAGGTGGAAGGAGCAAACTCGGAGGAAAAGTTGACAAAACAGGGGAAAACAGGCAGATTCCTGCCCCTCTGGGTATCAAGGCAGCCCACAGACCCCTTCCAGCTTTACCCTGGCTGCAGGACCAGAGCACTGAGGTCCACGGCTGAAAAGCCTCATCCTTTCCCTTCGAAGACCTTCCCTAAGATGCAAAAACCTCCATGTATTTAATTATTCTCCTCTTGACTCCTGGTGCCGGCAGACTGTGGCAGGAGCTGTTTTGTTACACATGCAGGAGGAGGCAGAGGAAGTTTTAATTTCACGCCATGCACCAGGCGCTGCAATTTTGGACACTGTTCGTTATCTGACTTTTGGCCATATCTCTGGTCCCGGCGCTCCTCAGGCAGACGTGGCCAGTTGGCTTTTTAATTTATTCTCTTCTAGGATGGGGATTCTGTTCAAGTGAGAGCCCACACTGCCCAGCCATGCTGCTGTAATAACAAAATGCCTTCAGGTTTCTGCCAGGTTAAGTACAAACCAGTGGCGCTTCTGGGGAGCTGCAGCTCCTGTTTCCCGAAGGAAATCCCACTGCTGCAAACCATCCTTTCCTTGTGCACCCAGGAAAAAACAAAAATCACCTAAAATGGGACTAAAACCAATTCCCAAATCTCCCCCCTCCCCACATGGGTGAACTGTAACCACAAATCAAAGGATGACGAGTGAGAGGAATCCTAGGAGGGGCTGAGCTGGAAAGGACCTTAAGGACCATCTAGTTCCACGTCCTGCCATGGTCAGGGACTCCTACCACTATCCCAGGTTACTCCAAGGTCTATCCAACCCAGCCTTGGACACTTCCAGGGATGGGGCAGCCACAGCTTCTCTGGGCAACCTGTGCCAGGGCCTCCCCACCCTCAACAGGGAACAATTCCTTCCCAGTATCGCATCTAACCTTGCCCTCTGTCAGTTTAAAGCCATTCCCCCCTGTCCTGTCACTCCAGGCCCTTGTCCAAAGCTCCTCTGCAAGTCTCTTGGAGCCTCTTCAGGTACTGAGAGGGGATCATTCCCCAGCAGAGGATTGGGGATGACTTGGAAAACAGCTGCCCTCAGCTTTCTAGGCTGATCCTTCTCCTGGTGAAATATTTCCTACACTTGTGGCAGGAGCAAAAAGGAAGGCATTAAGTTGCATTTGCATCCCTCTTGTGTTGGATGACCGAAAAAAAACACCCCAGCAAAGGCTGAGCATCTCTGACATGACCACACCTCAGGGAAACTCCCCACCAAAGCTTCTGCTGTGTGAGCCTTCTTCCCATACCTTGACCCCTCTCCTTCTTCCAGGGTGGTTTGTCAATACAGAGTTTAGATCTCTGGCAAAGGACTCGGGATGAAAGAAATCAAGAGCAGGTAATTGCTGCGTGAAAATGACAGCGCAGCGATTTACACAGACTAAACCAGACTGTGGAATACCAACAGGCAGCCAACAGCGGAGAATCAATACCCTCCCAAGAGGTGGGATTATTAGGGAGAGAAAGGGGCTTGAAAGATCCATAAGTGCCTGATGACTGACTATTTCCAAACCACTGTTTGCTGAATGAGAATTGCCTTAGGAAAGATGCCGAGGGTGTGCACTCAGCCTGGGGATGCTGCCACATTCCCGACAGGAACTGCAAAGTCTGGCAGCAAAACATAGCTGCCCCATCACTCCCCACCTTCTCCTGAGACCCCCCAACTGCAAAAGGACACTCCCTCCTTTTGGGGTGCCCCCTCCTCTGAGGGTGGGAGTAGCAGTAACATCCCCATAGGGATTTTAGGTAAAGCTGCCTTTGGCATTTTGGTCTCTGCACCGGCATTTCCATCAGAAACACAGGAAAACAAGGCAGCAGGAGGAAACAGGAGATTACAATTCTTCTTAGCCAAAGCATCCTCACAGCCACTAACAAACTACATCTGTCAACTCCACTTATTCCCTACTAAAGGCAATCATGTTCCATCAGTACCTTTTAAATCTCGATTTCCACACTTTGATCAACTCCTCCACACTGTAGCCACACACAAAAGTTCCATCCCATAGGGCTTTTGACACCCCCCAAAAATGATGTGTTTGTCTATTTTTCACCTCTCCATAAAGCCATGGGAAGACACCAGCATCTCCTCCAGTGCTCCCAAGTGATGATGACTTTGTTTTCAGCCCCAGGAGAGCCTGTTACCCACAGGAGCCATCCTGCTCTCCAGGGACATCTGGGCAGCCGAGACAAAAACAGAGGACAACAACATCACTTTGCTTCTCCTTATACAGCAGCTGTACACCTACCAAACCATCCTTAGGATCAGTCTTTCGGAAAACGCAGATTTGTGTTCCTCCAGATGAAGATTTGCCCTCTGGACATGAACACAGAGCTCATTTTCAACAAGGATGCCTCTGGGTATTCCAGCTTTCCACAGAGTGCAGGTTTCACACAACCAGCAGCTCTCTGCCAAGAGCAGGCTGCTGAAAACACAGCCTGGAAGCTGCTCTCAGTGGCTTGGGGGAAACTCATGTTCAGCTTAGTGCTAAGCATGTTTAAATACAAAAGTTCCTCCTAGATGAAAGCAGCCAGGAGGCCCAGGAGTCTTGTTTTCTCAGGGGATTTCTACGCTCACAGCATATCTGGGTAGGAAAAATGAGTGAAAACCAGCAGAGCTGTCTCCTCTCTGACCATTGTGTAGCTCCAGCCTATTTATTTATTTATTATTTGTTTCTTCAAAGGTTAAAATAAAGTAAGATTTTTCTTTTGAGAGAGAAGAGAAACCACATTGCAAGCAAGGAGGAAGAAAAGACCCTAAAAGAGCAATTTTTGAAATGTCAGCAGGCAAGAGTTTGCCCGGGGACAACACTGGATGTACCATTTCTTTTTCAAAGGAAGGTAAAAGAGGACTTATACCTCCGAGTTTGCACCATTTATTTCATCAGGCAGATTATATAGTAGGAGAAGACCAAGTCATGAGATACACTCTTGGAAACTTTTATCCAGCAGAGTTTCTTCTGTTACTCTGTATTTTCTATTAAATGTAAGAAAATTTGAAGGGTTTAATTGGAGGAGTTATTTGCTAACATTTAGCTCAGACCAGGGAAGGAGGGTCAAAAATTAAGGATGCAGGAAGGAGTAGAGATGCACCTGCATGTACAGCTTTCAGCTCAGAGAAGCTTTGGCACACCTGGGCTCAGCACTACCCCTGGATCTCCTCTAGGAGCTGGAAGGATGGAGAAACCCAGGGATAAGGGACAGAGGACAAGATGAGCTGAGAAATGGGAGCAGCAGGAGGGAATTCCATCCTCTCCACTCCTGGCACTCTCCATTGGCTGAGCTGAACCTTTTTCCCTGCTTCCTCCAACATCCCACCCCTGTTTGTGTTGGGAAGCCATTTATTGAATCCACATGCCATCACTGTGATTTTGAAGGCACAAAACTGAACAAAAGGTGTCCTCAAACCAGAAAACCAATGAATGAGATTCTGTAAGGAAACCTAAGAGCCCCAACAAGCCACCAGATATCAACTGTTACCAAAATCCTACCCTTCCCCCCAAACCTGGATGAGAGGCAGTGAATGAACATCCAGCAGCAACAGATGTGGGCTATTCTGATCCTGGAAAGACCTCTAAGATTATCGAGTCCAACCATTCCCCTTGTATTCCCAAGGCCACCACTAACCCACGTCCCCAGGTACCCCATCCTCACATTTTTAAATCCCCTCAGGCATGGTAACCCTAACACTCCCCTGCACAGCCTGTGCCAGCGCTGGACAACCCTTTCAGTGAAGGTTTGTTCCCTAATATCCAACCTATACATCCACTGAAGCACAACACTGAAACCAAACAAAAATCCACCTGGCCAGGGATAACCCAGAAGTATTAAGGCTGCAGCCCAAAGTGCACAGACAGCTATAAATAAAAAGAAGAGGGAGGACTTTTTGATATCTTGATGTAGCTCTTGTTCTCAACATATTCAGTTTCTTTGGTTCAAGACTTAACCAGGAAAGCTAAACAAAAGCACCTTGTCAAAGCTGTGATAAGGAGGATTTGGAAGGGGTGGTGAACAATGCCCGTTATCACCCGTTGCAGCCAAGCCCCAAAGGGTGAGAGCAGGAATTCCAGCTTGGCACGGGTGCAGGATCCAACCCCACGCTCCACTGCTGCCCACCTGCTCCGCCAGCAAAATTCCATTAAAATGCAACAAGCAAAATAATGTTTCAAGTATGCATCTACTCCAAAACAGCTGCACCCAGCAAACATTATGTGGCCTAAGACTCAAATGCTGCTCTTCTTCCCATCAGTCAGGCTCGGTGAAGGATTTGCTGTGTGGGTTTTGTTTTGTTTATTACTTCTAATGACTTTCTCATTATCATTTTGCTGTGAAACATAAACGATGGTTATGGGAGAAATCATATTATTTGGATGGCTTTATTAAATTAGAGAGCAAATCTGTGTATATTTCTGGCTCAGGATAAATGTTTGAACTTTGAGAGGCCAAATTCATTTTCAAACAAAGCCATTTTCAGAAGCTCTGGAATCAGTGGTTAAATTTGCCCTGTGCTGCAAGGGAGATGTATGGGGGTATTTCTCAATTTAATCCCTCCAAGAGACTTAACCAAATCACCAAACCAAACCCCTGCTTCTGGTTCTGCTTATGAGAAACTTGAGACTTGTGGAACATAATGGAGAAATAAAGGCAAAATAGCACTGAAAAGAAATTTAATAAAATAATAAAATCAGTGTCTCAGTGCCCCCATTCCCCCAGATCTCATACGGGGACTTCAGGCAGCTCATGCATTTTCTGTGAGTGAAATCACTGTTCTCACACCTTCCCAATAAGAGCTGAAAAAGTGCTTATTCCTACAGGAATACGACTGATAACACCAGCAAAAATAGTAAGACCAGCCAGCAGCCATGTAGGTGGGTAACTGTGCTGGTACAGGTTACCTGCAGGAATTAGAGATGTGCCACCTAAAAATACACCAAGGAGATGTCTGGCACCTTTCTCTGCAGCAGGATTCCTGCACAATCAGTGGCAGGACCCTCCCAGTGGTGACAGTGGAAGACAAGGGAGTGTGAAACACACACGCAGGATGAGAAAGCTGTTGCTAGACAGGCAGTCTAACAACAGAAGTTGCAGTTTCCTGCTCTTTTCCATCCCTCCATCCCTTCCTTCCTCCCTCCCAGTTCAAGGAGGGGAACAGAAACCAAGTACATTTTCCAGGGAACAAATCAAAGCGCCCCCTCACAGCCTTTTAAAAGCAATACCTGACACTGGAATAAACCTGTTAAAAAGAATAAATTCCCCTGAGTACACCCTAAGGGAAAAAGCAATGGAAAACCAACCCTGATAAAAGATCTGTGGAATGAAAGCCCTTTCAGTGTGCCAACCCAAAATGTACAGCCTGCAACAAGCGAGCTCGGTGAGAGAAATCCCTGCTGGAAAAAGGAAGAGTGGAGGGGAAATATTTGGGGTTCTTCCTTCACCACTGTGGCAGGGAATATGGTATGACCCAGAAGGAACAGGCTCTGAAGCAATGGGACACACCTGTGGACCACAGGATCCCAGAGACACATGGTCTCAAGCATCTGGTAGAAGCACAGAATGGGAAGAGACACAAAAAAGGAATATGCTAAACTGGAAGCAAGCAAGATCTACTCTGCTAATAGCAATCAGAACCGAAGGAACTTGAGGGAAAATAAAGGGAAAGAGGCAGTTTGGGTATGAGCAGCTGTACTCACTGCTGGAGAACGGAAAGCAGGAGTCAGTCCTATCCATCCACTGCCCAAAGCAAAATACATCTGGCCACGTTTCCTGCACTTCCATAGGCTGGAGATGACCAGAAATGCTGCCTGGGGCATCCCAGTCAGCCCTGGACATGATTAACCCTCTCCATCCTGATGGCACATGGTGAGTGGGCAGCAGCAGCTGCTCCCCCAATTCCATGGCCAGAGGATGCTCCCCCCTTTCCCAAGGGAAAAGGAGGGGGAGAAAGAAGATCTCTAAGTAAACTGAAATAAATGAGCTTAAGATGTGAGGAGAATGAATTAAATAAAACCTCCTTCTCTCAGTCTGTCTGGGAGCTCCAGGAAACCACCCTGTGTCACCACCATTTCCCCTCCAAGGACTCCCACTGGATAGCTAAAATCCCCTAAAACACTCAAGAGCATGTTTCTTCTCCTTCTCTGCAAGTGAGGCCCTTTGGCCCTTGCAGGCAGATTTATTTCAATGAATGCCATGGAGCTTCTCTCCTTCTTCCTCCTCCTCATGCCCTCCCAGGGCTCCTGCTGGCAGCTCTTTGGGTTTCTGACACTGGCCAGTCCTACTAAAGCTGTGGCACCACTTGTGCCTCTATACAGGAGGAAAACAATGGCATGAATTGTCCCCATAACCCTGGGGCAAGAGGATCTAAACCAGGGGAGACCTCTCTGTATCAAGTCTGAAACCCACCAATCAATATCCTGGCGGTATTTAACCCCACTTGAGCATTCACATTTCTGAGCTTCCACAAAACACTGGTTGTGACAATTCTCACCTTCCCCACAAATGCTTTTAAGACAATTCTTGAGCAGATACTGGAGGGAGGCAAAAAAACCCCCACAACCCCATCAACTCTGACAACCCTTTTTTTATTCTGTGTCCAGTCATATCGTATTTCTAAACCACAGCCAGGCAGATGTTTTAGATGCTGAGACAGAAGGCACAGATGTATCTGGGAGCACGCAAGCCAAGGGATGGTGTCTGAAAGCAGCTTCCCAGTGCCTGTCCAGAGCCTGCACTGAATAAAAGGTTCAGTTGCTGCAGACAGCAATGAGCAGCACCACGTTTCACACACCACCTGCACCTCGGGATGGGGCTGCAACATGAAACACCTTGATGAAGAACTGATGTGACAGTCTTTTAGCGAATTCCCATGTCCAGGAATGACGTCCTACTTCTTACAACAAAAGGCTAGAAATCCTATAAACACATTTATCCTCTGCAAAACATCTCTTGACACCAAATCGATGGAAATAACCTGCAGCCTTTACCCACAAGAAAAGCACTTGCCTCAAGCACAAGGATGGGTTCGTGTTCAATACCTCTTCTCCCTGTGTTGTCACTCCCTTCATTCCTGGGCACAACATATTCCAGAAGGAAGAGCACCCCAGAGGATCCAAACACCCCACTAAAAGGATGAGGAGACAGAAGAAAAAGAGAAGAGCAACTTCTGCCAATCACCTTTTCCAAACTCACAGAAAGGGAGAAGAGAAGAGGAAAACCTCCTTGGGAGGCAAAGCCTTTAAAAGTTAAATGTATCATGAAAAAGAAAACTTCTGTCACTGCTTAAAAAGGTTTTTGACAGGTCTTCATTTGTAACCCACAAACAAATGCAGTTTCTCATGCTCCATGGAGTCCAATATCACTTCAGAGCAGACCCGAACCCAACTCCCCGTTGAAAAGCTGGAGAAGCAACCACATTAAAATAGCTCTCTTCACTGCTTTTGGGCACACCAGAAATCTTTCATTTCAGGAGCTGCACCTAAGTGCCTGGGAGCACAACCTGAGCAGATAGAAATGGGTGCTCAGAATCATTTCAATAGCTTTGGGTGGAACCAGCTGCAGCCAAGTCAAGCCTAACAAACAAGGCATTATTATACAAGACAGAAAGAAATAGTGCTCTGCCCTATTTAAGCTACAAGTCAAGTTTCAGAAATCCCTTTCATGACTCAGTTGATGAGATAAACGGGTCATAATCCAACAATTCAGGCCCATTTGGGGATAGAAAGTAAAGGGAAGAGCTACCTACCCATACTAGTGTTAGGGATAGAGGAGAGAAATAAGAACACAGATCACCTCAAAAGGCACAGGCACTGGAAACAGGTTGCCCAGAGAAGCTGTGGCTGCCCCATCCCTGGAAGTGTCCAAGGCCAGGTTGGAACAACCTGGGATAGTGGAAGGTATCCCTGCCCATGGCAGGGGTGGAATGAGATGGGCTTTAAGGTCCCTTCTAACCCAAACTATACTGTGATTCCATGATATGCCCACTGGCCACAGCCTCTGGTCTCAATCTGAAAGCTCAAAACCAGCTACAAAAGCACTGACTGAGAAGCAGTCCCTGACTACCTGCTCCACAGTTCCCACCATTCCTCCTTGCTCACACATTTAGAAGTTTAGCCAGCACAACCTACTTGCCCAAAGAGTCCTTTGTAAGAGATTTACAAATCCAGCCAAGCCTGGAACTCCGTATTTCATCTGAACAACACAAGCACAGCATTTTTACCTCTTAATTTTGTGTTAATTTTGGCTCCTTGCTTTCTTTTCTGCAGAGTTCCCAAGATTTTATGTCAGCTACTAACTCATCCCTCCTCCTGAGTGTGGGACGAGCTGCTACAAAGCCCAGGTTTGTCACCAGCCAGAGGAATCCTCTAGAAAGAAAACCTGCAGGAGAGAGATAAGAAGCATCTCCTCCACTCATCGGAATTCAGGGAAAAGACCAAAACAAATATTAATGAGAGGCACTTAGCTGTGCCTGTTCAGCAATCAATAACGCACGACAAGGTGCACAATCGGGCCGAGCACCTCATGCTGTGGCTGTGCCAGGGGCCCAAAATGGAGGGGTCTTCTGCTAATCCCCTCCTTGAGGTCATGCCAGCTGCTCCCTAAGCCCCATCCCCTCCCACAAACTCCCTTGACTAGAAAGACAGGGGGCCACAGAGGTGGCAAACACCTCACCATTGTGTTTAACAATTACATCCATCCCAACGAGCCACACTCTTCTTTTTGTTAAAATTTTCATTAATCTAGTCCTTCTGATTATTTCAAAATAGCACTTGCTTGGCCACACCACTGAATGCTCTTGAGTATCTGTGTGTGTGTGGCATTTGCCTAATGGGTGTCCCAGGGAGGGAGCACAGGGGGAGCTCTGCTGAGCCAGGAATGGGGACAGCAAGAGGATGTGACCACAGAAGGACACAGGGAGATGTCACTGAGCTGCAGGGACTCATTCAGAGAGCAAACTAATGCCGGCAAGAACAGAGGCTGCAGCTCAGGAACCTTTTCACCTTTCTGTGCTCCTTTCACACAAAACCTTCATCCATCACTAGCGTGGCTTCTCTGCAGCGTCCCTGTAGTGACCATCTCCCACCCCTGCCTGTGAGCCCAGGGAGGAGGCTGAGGGGACCCAGCCCAGGGGGTGCAGCACCACCACATCCCACCCTTCCAGCAGGATTCCAGGCTGGCCTTTGAGGGCGCTTCAGCAGGTCCTGCAGCGCAGGCTGCGGGAAGAGAATGGCTTTCAGCTCAATTACCCTTCACATTCCAATTCCATAACGCTCCGATGAGGCTTTCTAACCAAACTCCCCCCCCTCCAAAATGAATTCTGCCTGCTGCAGCCCGGCCTCAAGCGCGGACGTGCAGAAGGGATGTGACTCGCAGCCCTCGCAGACAGTGTGAGGCTCGACTCTCCCCTCCCTGCCTTTCCTCAAGATCTCCTCCAAGGATGTTGTCTTCTCTCCTTGCCAGCCATCCATTGGCTTGCTATCACTTATGGGGCACTTTCTTGCCCTTCTTCCAGCCTCCTCTTGCCTCTCCCAAGCCCCAAACACCAGACACACAGGGAGATCAGGCCCCTTGGAAATGCACGTGAGGTGTGAGCAGACAGCACCCACTGCTTCTGCTTGGGCCAGCAAACACCCCCCAGAGACAGGTCAGCACAGTGCAGAACCTTACAGCCCTTCTCAGAGGTGCCACCGTAAGAAAAGAACGTGGTGAAGTGCTCACTGCTTCATGCAACTAAGTGAAAAATAGGTTTGCTGCCTTCCAGAGAAGGGCTGACCTCCTCCTGACATTGTCTGAGCAGATCAAAGACGACGTGTGAGCGCACGGTGAGACACCAGCTAAGGTGATGATGAGGGACAGATGATGAAGCACAGGCTCCGGAGGTGCAACCTCGCTGAAAAAGTACCACTTGCCCTTCAGACAGGGCAGGTCTTGTGTTCAAGGCCCTCAGAAAGGAGGTCACCAAGGGAAAGCCTTGCAGTGAAGCCCTGCAACATGTGGGGTGATGATCCCACTCATGTGAGGAGGATTCAAGCCTGCAGCATTCTCCCAGCCCATCTCTGGAAGCTCAGGCAGACCTCAGACCTGGGCAGGACCTTGCAGGGAAGGCAGATATGCCCACCCCCACCTGCACAACTCCTGGCCTTTCTCCCCCACACCCATTTCCCTCAGATTACAAGGACCAGGGTGGCTGCAGTGCCACAATCCTGGTGGGACTTGTACCAGCAGGAGCAGCCTCTTTGCAGAACTTCTTTCCCCAAAGGCACGAGTTAAACACGGGAAAACAAAATATCCACCTGTCCTGCTATTTCCCCAACTGGCCAAAAAACCCCCTGGATGTTTCACAGGCCATCAGCTCTCCACTGCAGTGGAACAGTTTTGTGTTTAACCCTCTCAGCCCCACTCAAAGGGCATGGGCAGCACATCACGGAGCAGGGCAGCTTTTCCTCCTGGGAGGCTGAGAAATCTGCAAACACACATCTGGCTGTACATTTCCAGCATGTTTAATAGAGTAGTTTTCCTAGTGCTGGCTCAGTAGCTCCTGATCCATGCGGGTTTGGGGTCGTACAAACCACATATGCAGCAAAAACTGATCCCCTTTCAGGCTGTTCATCCAGCTCTGTGTATGGGATGAAGCACAGGTAGTTCCCTCTTTTTCCAGAGCTCAGAGAACTACTCTCTCAACTTACCTCTAAATAAAGACTTACTAATTAGGGAAAGATATTTACATCCTCCACTCATGGTAATGAACTGCAAAGTGCTAAGAAAGCATCCCTGGATGAGCACACCAGCCTATCAGTTACAAACTCCTTTTTTGCCCTCCTTTAATGCCAGCTGGAAGGTAGTCTTGGTGGCACAAAACAGCCAGACTCTGGGTCATCTAAGCAGGACATGCCTCCAAACATGTGTGAGCAACAGAATCACCACACACAGGCTGGGCAGGAGGTGGATGACCTAAGTAACAGCTCCTCTTCTCCCTTGCCTCCTTCCCATTACCCTTTCTGGTTTGATTTACAATTGCAGGACAAGCTTGTGGAAGTGACATATCACGATGAAAGCCAAGGCAGGCTTGAAAAACAAGGAGGTTATTGATAGAACCATCACCTGAGCTTGGAGATGGGCAGGGTGTGGCTGAATACACCTCCCAGGCATCCCAGCAAGGCCCCTCGACCACACAGAATGAGATGGAAAAAGAGGGACAAAGAACTGTCATCCTACACAAGGTGACAGCCACCATCTCTCTCCTTTCATCCATGCACTTCTTGACTCTTAATTCTTTGGAGACAAACTAGGACACAGAGACACCTTGCAAGGCTCTTTGTCCAGACCCTTTGCACACACGTGTGTGTGCCCCAAACCACCTCGTGAGCTGCCAATGCAGAAAAAAGAGCAGAGTCTGACACTTGGAGAGCAAGGCAGAGCAGCAGGAACGCAGCAGGAGTTGGGAAAGGGGGAGAGAGGAGGCAAGAAACCACAAATGTGTATTTTTAAAGCTTATTTTCCTGCATGTTTACTCAGTTGAGGGGACCTGAGGGCAACAGAGGTGAGGATCATTTTCACAGATACCTAACACCTCAGCATCCCCCTGTCTCCAGGCCAAGCCTTTCCACACAACCCTAACCCACCTCCACCCACATTTGGTTTGCACACTCATTCAGAAAAATACATAAATATGCTTTTCAAATCTCCCATAAAGCAAATCCTCAAAACTTCCCTTTTTCCCCCTTGAACTCTGTGTTCATTTCCCCTGTTCTCTTCATTATTCATGCTGACGAAATAAATCAACCACATTTAAAGTTCCCACAGCAATTAATGGCTGAAATTAAGTAATGGCTGCCTAATCCTGATTGAAAGTTCTCCTTAGATCAAATTCCCTCCATTTGTAATGAAAATAGTTCCAAACTGATACAAATAGTTCAGTTCATACATAAATATTTAAAAAACTTAGAGAGAGGCAGATTTAGTCTATTATTTTATCACAAAGTATGACCAGTGGTAGAAAGCTTATTATACATGACTGTCACTGACACATTACAAACTAATAAAACACAAAATGCAATTCTAAAGAAGAAATTGGAATGAATCTATTGCAAGAACGATTTTTATGGGTCTTTTGAAATGCTATTTCTCCCCTGCTTTGCTGTCGAAATGGCAACATTTTCCCTAAATATTTCCATCTTAATTAAAAATGGTGTTTTTATTGAAAAAAAAAAAAAGCCTCGTGTGCCAGCTCCAGCTTTGCCTTCCCATGCTGCACAGTGAGGCTCTAACATGTGCCCACCTCACAAATCTGATCTTGGTTACTGCAGGTGGGAAAGAGCCTGTACCCTAAAATTCCAGCCTGCCTCGGCACAGAGCCTTCCAGCATGACCTCAACCATCCCTTAGATTAGGCAATGAAAAAGGAGCCCAAAGCAACAAAACAAAAGGAAAAAAAAAAAGTAAATATATTTTCAGTGATGAGTTTTCTGCTTCCTGGCATGGAGCTGTTGCCACTCACACAGTGCCTTCACAGCCTGGACTCTTTAGTAACCATTCCTACACCAGGTGTGCTCCAGCTGCTGACTCCAAGGGTGATGTACAGACAGGGAGGCAAACAAAACAGGGATGTGAAGGGAGAGGATGCAGCTCTCACTGCCTGGCACGAGATAAGTTACATCCCAGGCTTCTGGGAGAAGATGGTAACCAGAGGAAAGAGAGAGAAAACAAAACTAATTGCCTGCAGGTCACATTCGTTACCTCCTCGCTCCTCTGCCCCTGCCTGGCAGCACAGAACCCTTCCTCCTGCCAGGGACAAGGAAGAGACCTTGAAGCCATCTGCTGCCCAGATGTGTAAGTGTAATTATACTGAGAGGGCTGGGCTGGAATGTCCCCCAGAAAAAGTAGAAAGACCTTCCAGCCCGAGCCTAAGCTGGTCCTGTAGCAAGAGCTGCTGGGGGACCACAAGTCACTGTTTCTGCTCCAGAGGAATGTGCCTGGTCTGAGCAAACACCTGCCAGCAGGGCCAAGAGGATCTGAGGAGCCATCACTACTTGGCATCATAACCCTAACCCTTTCTAAGCTCAGACATTATCCTGACCTCTAGGATGAGAGTGGGACAGAGCTCTGAAATCAGCAGATACGTGGCCTCAGCACCCACACAAAGGAGCTCAGGGATTGAGAATGTTTTTCCTTGTTCTTGTTTCTTCCAGGAGGAGTGATTACTGCTTTGTCCAAGCTACCTTTCCTTGCTTTGTCTGGGTTTTCCTTAAAAAATGCTGCTGTACACTTTCTCTTCCTCAAGATTATTCCCTATTTTCCCAGCACGATGGGTCCTCCAGAGAGGCACCAGATTACCTGCTGCCCCACACTTGCTTCTCTTTCAGCTCTAAATCTGCTGTTTTCCCCCTTTCTGCTTCCTCCTGACCCCTTGGCCACCCCAGCACACTGGCCAGAACAGCATGGCTATTTCTAACCTCCAGGCCACCCCCCTCCTTGCTGCAGTACCCTTCCAGAAGCAGCCCAAGTTTTGCCTGGTGGAAATGACTGTTATCTCCAGGACACTTTACACATTATTTCCACACCATTTGGAGTTTTCCGCCCCAGTAGTTTCTGTTGCATCTCTCATTTCCCTCCTTGGTCACGTGTATTAAAGGACCAGGATCTCCTGTTCACTGGCAAATCCAGACAAGGGACCACGAAGACTTTCTTTCTCCCCAGGACATCAGGATGTCACTCGACCCTCTGACACCACAGTAAATGTATCAGTAATATTGAAAAAAACTGGCTCACAGATGACCTTCAGAGGCAAGGATGCTCCAGGTCTAAGCACCAACTTTGTCACACCATGGCTTCAAAGGAAGAAGTTATTTAAAATGAGGGTGGGGAGGCCCTGCCACAGGTTGCCCAGAGAAGCTGTGGCTGCCCCATCCCTGGAAGTGTCCAAGGACAGGCTGGACAGGGCTTGGAGCAACCTGGTCTAGTGGAAGGTGTCCCTACTCATGGCAGGAGGTTTGATTACCTTTAAAGGTCTTTTCTAACCCAAACCATTTAAGGATTGTACGACATTTACAATGTCAGCCATGCAAAGCCTTTACCCAAACACTGTATTTTACTCAAAGCACTGCAGTCTGTTTTGTTTAAGTGCCTTTCTGCAGTCCTGGTAGATGAGAACAGGGAGAAGAGATGGCAGCTGGTGCCTGCTGTTCTTCCAAGCTCTTGCCCAAAGCATTCAAAACCCAGAAGGAAAGCCCAAGACTGCGCCTGTACTTCCCAGCCCATTTATGCTTTTTTGCATGTGGAAAGTGGGAAGCTTTATGAATATTTACTAACTTGCCCCAGAGCCAAACAGCACAAACTCAGTCTGATGGCTTGTGCATTGTTCTTCTCCCTCAGTCCCTTTCTGCTTGCTGATTCCCCAGCTCCCCTTCTCTCTGCTCTTCCATGCCAGTGCAAGCCAGGAGACAGGTCCTGCACAGCCTCTCGACTACTGATGACAAAGGGTGTCCCACAACAGCTGGCTAAAACTTGGCTTGTCAGTTTTCTCCATGGTAAAGATGTGTTTTAACATTCAATCTTCCCAAGCAATACGGAAAGAACTCCATATTGGCACATCATGCAGGCTGGGATTGAGAGGGGAGGGAAGGGGAGAAGCCATGTTTTCTTTGAGATTAAAGAGCTGATGAAACTCTACCAAAAGGATTATCTCTCACCCACCTAAAAGATGGGTTTGTAATAGATGGACTTAAATACTGTTGAAAGGAAGGCACACCCTTCACAATGTGTCTGCTTCCATGAGTTTGCAGGACAAGGCTGGAAAAGTAAATGTTGCATACTACTACTCCTATCTGGGGAAAGGAGAAATATCAAAATGAACTGCCTAGTGGAACGTGTCTCTGCCCATGGCAGGGGAACTGGAACGAGATGACCTTTAGTCCCCTTAACTCCAAACCATTCCATGGTTCTATGAAATACAGGGTGATCAGCTCCATGGAGCCAGGATGGAAATTTAACCTGTTATTTTGTCCCCCTTTGGGTGGACAGAGGTTCATTTTGAAACCCACCAACAATAAACACAATTAAAAATGAGGTTGCTCTGAAAGTTTGGGAAATGTTTCACCTGCTGCAGATATCACTGCAAACCTGTGTGACAGAGACTTTCACCAATCAGATCCTCACCTCCTACTTCTACAACAGGCACCAAGAGGTAAGAGATCAGCAGCACTGGCCATGCCAATGGGATGCCAGGATGGAGGGGAGATGGAGGTGCCTGGAGAACCAGTTTGTTTCTGCCCAACAGTGTTTTAATGAACACAGCTTGAAGAATTCACTAAAACTGTTTGTTGCCTTTCTAGGAAGTTTTAAAAACAACAAAACAACACAACAAAATACCCCAAATAAATAAATAAATAGAAGTGCATCTGACTTGCTGAGGAAGAGTTCAAGACACTTGCAAATTTTGCAAAGGTGGTGGAAGGAGGGAAGGCTGGATTTAGGGGATAAGTTATTAGTTGTAAACTATTTTTTGAGTTCTAAACACCACATGGAAACACAAGGGTAAGGAGAGAAGACAAGCAAAGAGTGGAGAGGAAGGCGGGGGTGGGGGGCGAAGAGGGGGAAAAAAAAAGAAACAAGGAAGGAAAGCAGCCAGCAATGATTGTACTCCATTTTCAAAATGTGCTGGCAACATCGTCCTTATCAGCTCTGTTATCATCACCTTCACTGTAAAGGCTCTTTATTTAAAGAAGGGGAGGGAAAAAGGCCCCAAAAGGTGTCTGGGAGTGTGGAAGGGAATGATAATGCCTCTGAAGTGGGAGCTCACACTCGCTGAAGCTGCTTCGTATGCGCAGCATCAGACTGAGCCATGGCAATAGAATTATACGAGCCCCCGAAGACGCCTGGGCAGGATGGCAGGAAAACTGATGCAATTACTGACATTATTACCGTTAAAGCAAAATAATAATTTTAATTACAGCAAGGGCTTTTGGGCTTTTCCCTGCTCCTCCCTGCCCCTGCTCACTGTGTAGCACGGCCTGGTTCCAGCCTGCGTAATGGGACAGGGCAGCAATGGTCCCCTCCTTTCTCTCCCCCTTCCCTGCCTAATACTTTTCTGGACAATTCAGAAAAAAACATCATAAAAGCCACAATTTCAACTCCAACACCATATTAAGGATGGAAATGGTGACCAGCAGCTTGTGAAGGCTCAATCCCAGAGGCTGCTCCCCAAGCAGAAGGGACTGCTGCTGATGGCAAGTGCCCACCTGCCTCCCAATTAAAATAAATTGGTTAAGTCAAGGCTGAGCTCAGGAGATGAGACACCTGCAAGCTGGACTGTGGTTGCCTCTACAGTGCTGTGTGCTGTCCAGAAACTTTCCTTTCTGTTTTTAAACTCTTTTTCCACAACCCTGCCTCTTAGAGGTGCTTGCCTCAATTCAGGGTGAAACGAGCACATTCCCAAGGTGGAGGATTGTGGTCACAGATGCCTTTGGGGAATAGAGCTCTGTTATAATTACTATGCCCTCATCAAGTTAGATACTTTCTTAGGAGTGCAACTGTCATTACATGAACGGTTGGGATACTGAATTGCAGTCTCTGATCCAGTATGCAGCTGAGGTCACTCTTCTGCTAGAAGAACATAGAATCATGGAATGGTTTGAGTTGGAAGGGACCTTAAAGACCATCTAGTTCCAATCCCCTGCCCTAGACAAGGACCCCTTCCACTTGACAATGTTACTCCAACCCCCATTCGACCTGGCCTCGAACACTTCCAGGGATGGGGTGTTGTTACCCAAAGATATAATACGTATTACTTTATAAATCATCCAGTGTGTTAAATATAAGAGGAGGAAGAAGGTGGGGAGAGCACCAAAGGAGAGAAAATGCCAGTGGAAACCTTCTGAGGGAGCAGCCAGCAGAGAAACCAAGCATTAAGTGATCCTTCTGCCAGCATGTGCAAACTGCTGATGCTCCAGGGCCAAGAGACAGCCATGGATGGTTTGAACTTGATCAGCAAGTCCAGGATGTTGGGAGGTTACGAGGAAAAACAGCTTTTCCTAAGAAGGTACTAAACTTAAAGTTCATTCATTTCATAGCACAGTTTAGGTTGGAAAAGCCCCCTGGAGGATCCAGTTCAATCATTCCCCCAGCACTGCCAAGGCCACCACTAAACCATGTCCCCAAGTGCCACATCTACACAACTTTAAATCCCTCCAGCGATGGCAACTCCACCACTGCCCTGGGCAGCCTGTTAAAGGCAAATAGAAAGGTGTGTGGAAACCCCAGAAGGTCTCCTGCTTGGAACTGGCACAGGAGAACCCAGCAGGCACCCAGGGGGAACAGTCCATCCTCATCTCACCATCACACCACAGAACCAACACAGTGGCTCAGCTCCACTTTGCTCACTTCACCTAAAAGCATTGAACCTTGACAATCCAACAGCTCTGAGTTCCCTGCAGATCCAGTCAAATGGAAAAAGAGATTAGATAAAGCAGATCGGCCTTGTCAGAAACTGAGGCATGGCCACAACAG
>VYZS01072151.1:3129-18252 GCA_013400695.1 Neodrepanis coruscans
CAAATTGTATCCCATAGAAATCATCAGATCTCATAATTCCATTGCATGGGCAAAAAATTTATGTAGTCTCATGAATAACACTGTGATTTTTAGAACAGTTGATATCACTCATGACTGTGTTAATGTTGCCTCTGCCTGAAAGACGTCATTGTTCTGGCAAAAGTGATAAACCATTTTTCCGTGATGTAGTGATATTTTTCTGCCTAAATCCATGTGAAACATTCCGGTCACATATGTGACAAATGACAGATTTTATTTTTCTATATTGGGTACACATTTTATATACCAAATACAGATTATCATGAATAGCATATAACTATCTTATTTTTTGGGGTCTATATATAGTGTGTCCTTTAGCTTTTTGTGGTGCAAATGTTCCATGGAAGACAGAGGAAGCTTACTTTGGCAAGTAAAGGGAGAAAGTGTAGAAAACTAGGCACAGGCCAAGATGTGTGGGACTATTTCTAATATCAGTTCTGATGTTAATTTACTGTATACAACCAGACAAGGCACTTTGCTGTTTGGTGCCTCAGTTATCCCAGCCTCATATTGAGCTAATGACTTCACCTCATAAAATGCTCTCAGATTGATGAATGAAAAATTGTGGTTACTCCATGATTCCTTACTATATTTGGTCCTTCCATGCTCATGTTTTAAGTCAGATGAATATACATTTTTCTACAGATGATAACTTACTTGACTCCTGGTAAAATTGGTAGATGTAGGTTTACTTTCTTCATTTCGTATTTCACCACTGTCTACTGCACACCATCATATGAAGGCAACTGATTCACTGATATAACTCAAAATTGTTCTCAAGCAAAGCTCTGTAATGTTACCCTTGTTCTAATATGACAGCATCAGGAAATACACATCGAGAAATGTTTTATACAGCTGGTGAAAATCTGCTATGGCCTCACCTTCAGTCTTGTGTGCAGTTTTGGGCACTGCAATATAAAAAAGACTTTAAGCTATTTGCAAGCATCCAAAGGAGGGCCACAAGGATGTAGGAGAAGCTGTAGGAGGAGCAGCTGAGGTCACTTGTTCTGTTCAGCCTGGAGAAGAGGAGACTGAGGAGAGATCACATTGCAGTTACAACTTCATGTGGAGAGGTGAAAGAGCAGGCTCTGATCTCTTCACTCTCATGATCAGTGACACAACCCAAAGAAACAGCATGAAACTGAGTCAGGGGAGATTTAGGTTGGATATCAGGAAAAGATTCTTCACCCAGAGGGTGATTGAGCACTGGAAGAGACTCCCCAGGGAAGTGGTCACAGCACCAAGCCTGACAGAGTTCAAGTGTTTGGATGATGCTCTCAGGCACATGGTGTGATTCTTTGGGTGTCCTGCACAGGGCCAGGAGTTGAACTCAATGATCTTTATGGGTCCGTTCCAACTATTATGATATTCTCTGAGGCTTACTTGGCAACTATCAGTAAGCAGGAGGTGGAAAGAGGATTGAAACTTCCTGGGATTGCTGGCAGGGACCAGAACAGAGTAGAAGTAAGTAAACAGTAGCAAGGGAAAAGCTCAAGCTTGGCTATAGGTAACAAAAAAGGAAACAAATTTCCTCATGTCGAAGGGAAAGCAAGTCATATAATAACGTTCTCCCATATTAATTACTTTAATTACTCTGAATTACTCTTAATAACAGAACAAGAATTATGGGAATAAGATGAACCTATATGTCAAACATTCTTTGTAAATCCATAGTTTTCAAATAATTATGTGACCCATGTAAACCAAATCACACTCATCAGGACCCATCAGAGTGAGCAGCTTGAGATTTTTCAGTTTTAAGAATTGTTTTGCCTTCTTTTAAAGATTGTGCTTTGTGGTCTTACTTGAATTAAAATTTCAGTTTATGTTTTAATCTAAAAATAGCCTTGAAATTCTCAGCGTATGAGTTTCCCTGCTGTGGTTTCAGTGACCTGTGGCATTCTCCAAGCAGGTGAGGTGGTGTGGTATGTAAGCCATAACCTCTTGTGTCTTCTCGCAACTATTCAGTGCTCTAAGCAGAAGTTCGCTAATTAACTCTTGGGAAGCATGGAAGAAACCTGCTGCTGGAATCCTCTCTGTTCTGCTCAGGCTAACAATGTTAAGTATCTATCCATTTTATCTTAGTAACTTAAACAGCTATTTAACAATAGAAGCAGCAAGCCCAAAATATTACCAAATGCCATCATAACCATAAGCTCTGATCAATAACCCACTGATGCTCCCAGGTAGCAATGACACCTGTAGTTCCCTGTGCTCTCATATGAGCCTGGCTTTGGATGCAAACTGGGAACATGATCAGAAGCATTAAACGTTGCATTATTCAAACAGGTCTTCATCTCTAAGAGCAGCAATAGTGGTCGATTCACCAAGTCACAGCTGTGCAGTTGTACTGTATTATTTTTAGAATAAATAATACTTTTGGTCCAAGATCCTTTTATCATTAATTGACACCCTGTGGGGAATCAAAACTGTCAAGCAAGTTACGTAACAACTAACAAAGTTGCACTTTCTGTATATGAAATCAATATTTAAATAACTTATTTTTCTCCATTTGCTGTTCTTAAATGATGTAAGTAGCTGTAATATACCAGTACTCAATATGTCCTGCAGTTTGCTTCAACCCAAGAAAGCTGTGTATTGTAAAGAAAAAAAAAGAAAAAGCAGAATATGAATGTGTAAAGATTATTGTGCTGTTTCATTTAGCAAAAAAAATGGTTGACAAAAGGGTTTTCCTGTGTATCAAAACTTGTCTATAATTATATGTCATACTGTTCATAGATAAAAAGTAAATAAATGTCATTGGTCTCTCTCTTTTTCTGGTTGGTTTTAATTTTGCTAACAGATCTTCTATTTACTGCTCTGGTAGCAGTGTCCAGCAATTTAGTTTTTTTGCTTGTACCTTGGGCCCTCTCCCTCTATCTTACTTAGGCTCTAGTTCTCCTCCTTGTAAGCACTTTCAACATGGATCTATAGCAGGAGAAAAAGGGTTTTAAGAAAAAAAAAGTATTAAAAGTAGGACTAGAAACAGCCATCAAAATATGTTATGATGTGAATCATCACTGTCCAAACTTTGTATGTTACATCCTATGAATGTGCAGTTGCTGGGCTCGGGGAGATGTGTGCAAGAGTTTTCCCAGGTATTCCCATAGAAGCTGTTCCACTTTGCAGTGGAATAATTAAAAATAGGTGGAACCAGAGAAAGAGTATAATGAGTAGAATCCTCTGAAGTTGTAGTTACAGCTCTTGCCTGTAAAGAAGGAATTTCAAACCTGGTTTTCAAATGCAGCTCTGTTTCACTGGGCTGGTGGGGTGCCTTGTTTTGGAGACAGGAAGCTGTAACTGCTGAGCAGTCAGGTAATGTCTGCAGTCTGTAATGAGATGCCAGTGTCCAGGTTTTGGGGGAAAAGGAGCCTTGGGACATGACTTTTGGCACTCCCTTCCAGCTCACTTGAGTGACTTCTTGCTTGCTGTTTTGCATTCGTTGGTCTGGTTAGATTTGCTGTGTAATTACTGGGTGTGCTTAGCTTCCTAAGAGAGTGCTGCCGGCTCCTCATGGGCAACAACTTGAAGTTAATCCTTCGTGGATTTAGCCCTAAGTAACACGGGTGGGCTGCATCTGCATTAGCTGTTGTTAACCGGAAGTTTAACTCCGGAAACGACATAAAACCAAAAAATCTTTTGGGTTGGATCCAGACAGTTGAACCTTCAGTTCCTCTAAGGTAGCACTCCCATCAGAACTGTGCAACGTGGCGGACAGTTCGTGGGAAGGAGGTGGCGTGTCAGATGTGAGCGTTAAATTTTAAGTCCCCTCTATGGGTATCGATACCTCCGGGTTCGTGCACCAGAGGGCACTGCGCCGCTGGCAGCGGGAGCGCCCGGCCAGCCCCGCGGGAATGGCTGCAGCTGGCTCACCGACAGACTGTTTCCAAGAGTCTCTCAAGTAACAAAACAGAAATAAAAACAAACACTGCACAACATGAAAAGCCATAGCGCTTGCCATTTCTGCAGCTGGAAGGACTATTGCTTCCCTTCCAAGTCTGCTGTGGTCCGGGATTGCTTTGGAAGCAGCTGTAACACAAAGCCCCCATCTATTGCTCTTGGCATTTTGCTCGTGTGTTTGATCCCAATGTGTGCTAACCACAGTAGCCCATGCCAAAACCAAACACCACAACCCCCCAACACGTACATACCTATCTTTATTCTAAAAGCTCTGAAGTGTTTGTACCAGAAAAAGATATGTGGGAGAAACATATTAGAATTCTTGCTGCTAATACTTAAAAAAAGAAAACATGCTTGAGCAGAAGCTTCCTGTATAAGCCCATACAGACTTAAAAGCTATGAATATAATATTACATATGCCACCAGAGCTACCTCGTGAATCTACTAAAGGTTAATAATTTAACATTCATGAAGGAACACAAAGCAGAAGTTGTATTAGATCTTAACCTTGCCCTTTTGCAGGTACTGCAGTCTTTCACTGCATGAATGGACATCATTATTTGTTTCAGTTCTGCAACACAATTAGTTTATGCTGATCTTACACCTGTGTGACTATTCTTTGAGATGTAAGTGTACTGATAAGTGTAAGTATAAGCATTGATAAGTACTTATAAATTCAAGCCCTGAATCCAAAGCTCTGATATTACTGATATTCTGTCATTTCCATTGTTTTTGGGCCTGGCTCCAAGCAGAAGAATTTTTGCACACAACTTACAATATTCCAACACCAAAAAAACCCCTGAATCCTCTTTAAGAACTTTTGAGGATGTTTATGGAATTAGTATGCTTCCAAAAAGAGTCAGACTAGAACAAAACCATAGGTCTTATTTCAAGAGTACCTTGTTGCTTGGCCTGCTGCAGTTGGAGTTCATGAAAATTATAGGCAGCTAAGGTCAAACAGAAAAGACGCCTGGTGGGATTAGCTGCTTCCAAGACTAGACACATTTGAGTAGGAGAGAAGGGTGAGCTGGGATTACAATTTTGCACTTCAAACAGCTTTGTTGTTTACTGAATCCAGCCATTTAAATTCACCATCTCTGAGGCAAGTCCTGCATAGGCTTGAAGGTTCAGGATTTGGCTCTTACGAAGCAGATCTCATCCCCGCTGGGCAGAGTACTTCATGTCCCTGACAAGCTTTACATTCCTTATACTGGCATATGCTATTCTGAAATTCCCACAAGTTGCATTTCTTCATTTAGCCACAAAATGCATACACAGCTGTGCAAGTTTGTGAAAACAAGACCTGTGTTAATATCTACAAATCCTGCCTTCAGGGGACACCCTTGTGAATTAGACTATCAATCTACTACTATTTTTTTGTTCTTTGGCTCCACTGACTCCTATGGTAATGAATATATACTCACCAGGTACTAAAAATGGAAGTTACAATTTTTTTATGTTTATTGAAGCATGAGTAAGATGTTACCTAATGTTACCACTCACTTTTAAAGTTCTAAGTGGCTCATTTGCAGTTAGTCAAACAAAAAAAACTTACCACCATTTCTCTGCCTCAAAGTGAAACTGAATTGTCTCTCTCACAAGTTCAATGTTGGTTAAAAAAAACATGCAATGCCACCTCAACCATCTGGTGAGCTGTTCCTGTACAGTACTAGCAGTGTTACAATAACTTGTTTTTCACTTTTATATCCATATGTCAGAGTCCTCCATGGAACCAGCTTGGTAATGAGAGCTGAAATTACTTCAAATTGCATGTATGTTCAGGTCTGAGCAATTCTACAAAGCCAAAAACTAAAAGAATTGGCAATATTGTAGACCATCTACTCTACCCTGAGGTGTGAGCAATTTTATAGGTAGCACTGGCTATCTGAAAGAGGATTAGTGATCCTCCTGAGCACACTAAAACTATAGGCAAATACTACATACCTTTTTGTTTTCTTTTATCAGCACTGAATTACCTGCCATTCACAGGAGCTGCGACATGAGGAAGACTGTGTTTGCTGATATGGGCAAGCACAACTGCTTCCTTCCCACCTCTCATCATGATCAGGTCTGCTGCTGCTACAGTGTGGCACAGGCTGCACTTGCTTATGAAAATCAAAACATGAGCATCATAGAAGGCGCTTTGGATTCAGAGCAGTTCAGTTTCTAGAGAGCAGAAGAGTGGCTTAGATGGATTCAATTACACAAATAAGCACTTATGTGCTTAATAAAGTCATCTAATGAAATGAGACAAGAGGCTCTCTCAATTCATTAAGCCACTTTCCTTTGAGAGAGACTTTTTTTAGCCCCCAAGGGCTGGATTTAGAACATGCCCTGGGACCAATTGCTGCCTTCTCAGTTTTCTTCTCCTCAACTTGATGACAAAGCAGGAAAGAGTTTCAGGCTACTTTCTAATATACATACCAGTGTGAGTAAAAATTTGCCTTTGAGCACATAGGAAAAGCTCTGGAAGGCATTAAAAAACTTTTTTTTCTTTTGTGTTTATTTTAGCAGTTTGGTCAGTTGTGTCTTGTGTCAGAAATATGGAAGGCTTCTACCTGAGTCTATGACGATTCCTGCAAATTCACATCAAAAGCAATAGCCCAAGGTCCCATGCAATACCTGTCTGTGTGTAGATATGCCTCCCCTGGAGCTGACAGGTGTCTGCAACATAGTATTTAACCTGGCAGGCAAAATCAGAGTCATAGATATTTCATGCCCAGGAACACATAAACAAATTTGTCTGTGCTTGTCTGCATACACAGTAGACCAAGATTCAACCTCATTCCTTCCATCCTTGTGGGCTGGATCCTACTGCATTCTACTGTCATGTTAGTTGTTTGGTCTCTGAGAAGACAAAGCCAAGGTTTTGTCAAGTTCTGGTCAATGTTTGATGCTCACTTAGGTGTGTGCACAAACAAAAGTGACTGTGATCCCTTGTGCAAGCAGCACCACAGGTGTAAAATGACACAGGGAAAATGCAGCTAACATGACACTGATCTGATGAATGCCTCATCAGAGCCTCACAAAAGATCTCACATTCAACTAGGAAATAGAGGCAGGAAAACAAAACAACAAGCTAAAGACCCTTCAAGCTGGTAGCTGTTTCTGCTCATTTTTCCAGGTGTATCTACATTGCTGAGAATTTGTGTAAACTTCTGTGAAGACAAGATGCAACTTGGAGAAGAGAAATTCAGTTCAATCAGGTAATTGAGAGGGCATCCATGCCAGATGTGTTTTTCAGTTCTGAGAAATGTTGCTTTTACCAGGAGCATTGGGTCTTAAGGAACAAGCAATGAAAGCCCAGTAGAGCAGCAAGTTGCAGTGGCTAACAGTAAAACCACACAGACACTGTCTTCTTGATGTAAGGGAAGTAAATCTAGATAAATCCTATTTAAAGCAAATTGCAAAGATCTGTCAGGTTGCACCCTGAGGCTTGTGCAAGGTTTGCACAGTGACAGAATAGGAAAAATTTGATTTCTATTACTTGTTTTCTGTTATTTCCAGTATCAGCCCCAATACTGTTCCTTACCTCTGTTTAGTCCTGCATGTGCAGTGGGAATTATATTTACAAGCTATGCCTCTCTTGTTCTTTCGTGTTCTCCCAAGGTATGCCTGAGCACAGCAGTCCCTCCAAGCAGTAAAAGTGAAAATCCATCTCCATAGTGTTCCTGGCATGTGTTTACTCTGGCTGCATTAAAGGCATGGGGAGAAGGAAAAGGGATCAACCGGCTCATGGAACAGCTGAGGTGGTAGTGAGACTTACGTGGGAGAGACAAGAGTGAAAGAAGAGAGGTCTGGATGAAGATACTAGTGGAAAGATGATGGATGTCATAAAAATAAGAGCAGCATTTCTTACCTTCTGTGAACACAGAGGCCTCATATTCTCAAATGTATATTTGGTATGAATTAGACGAAGCTGTGCCATGCATTCAATGTGTTAGTTTATGTATATATTTTTCAAAGAGAAACTACTTGAAAATATGTGAAGAATTTAAGGAAACAAAGAAAGTTCTCATTTATTTCCACTTGTGGGAACTACATGTTCTTATCCCCCAGAACAAGCATCTCATGGCTTAGGACAATTACCACTGGACAAGGTGAGATATCAGGCTCTTGCTGTGGACCACTGTTCTATGTTTCTATGTTGTTCAGGCTGTTGCTAACTCACAACATCCAAGTCATCCTTCCTCGCACATAGCAGGGGATATATAAAATAAATTATTATTTTTCTTAAACATATAGTTTCTGCTTACTGGCTTAACCCATAAAGAAAATAGCAACTAGTAGGTTTGTCATCACATTTGCATTAACTACCTCTAAAACCCAAAGGTTTTTTAAAAACCAACCACCCAAAATCCAAATGATGACAGCAGACAGCATCAGCAGCCCCATACGTGTTGCTAGTGAACCAATTACCAAAAAAACAGTGTGAGCATCTCTGAACCATATTTGGACAGAAACTCTGCCCCTTGGTGCCATTATCTGCTTATCATGCAAACTGTAGCTTCCTTGAAGTTCCTCTTTGACCCACGGTGGAATGCAAATAGTAATTGATGACTGAAAAAATAAACTTCTGAAGACCTGCTTTCATCTCTGTTACAGGAGATGTAACATGACATCATCTGTTATTTGACAAAAGGCCATTTCTCCCTCTATCAATCCATACTTTTAGAAATCACAAATCTTCAAAACAAGTATATACATGAAATTATAAAGAAAATCTATTAGGATTTATTAGCAAAATACATTTGAATCTCTATTGATTCACTGCCATCCCTTTACTTTGTTGTTTACTGATTTGTCAGCCTTTTCCACAGAAGGATATGTCCTACCTCTCTCCATGTGGCTACAGGTCTCCCTGCTCATGCAGCCCTGAGCTGGGACACAGTTATGGGTTGAGGAGGAGCACTTCAGCAATGCACAGCTGATGCCAACCCCACTACCTCCCTTCTGGTGCCCCTAAATCCATACCTCCCCTATCTCCCTCCCCGAAGGGAGATACCACCACTTTGCACTTAAAGGCTCTGGTGACCTGGGCATGTGGGACAGGTGAGTAGTTGGGCTGCCAGCTGAGTCAGAATCTGTGCCAAATCTGACATATTCTGTGAGTTTGATCTTACAGTGACAATCCAGAAATGACCCTGGAGCAATGTAAATGAGCAGATGAGGAACAGACACGCTGTGACACACAGCTACCAGAAGGGAAAATACTCAGCAAGTTCCACACAATTTTTTCTTAAACACAAGAAATACAACACTTCAAGAGCAAATAAAATTCAAAACGAGAAGATAACAAAATGTACGTTTTTATCTCCAAAGTCTTGTAAAAAACATCTATGTAAGAGACATAACTAAAGCAACCAGCAGCCATTAAAGACTAAATTTAATCTTGCCTTTCTCTGCCATTTCCACATTCATTTCTCAGGTCTTATTTATTCTGGTGTTCTCATGCTGACCAGAATAATGATAAAACACTACTTGAACAATTCACTTGGATAAAGTTTGCAGTCCAAAGTTGGAATATATAGCTAAAGCCCCCACAGACCTGTATACAGAGTAGTCCCCATGGCTGTTTTATTGGCCAAGTGCTGGACTGCCATCTACTGGAGAGTAAAGAAATAAAATCCAATAAGCAGCTATTTCATAGTGAGGGAACTGTGTTGCCTGAGCATTTTTGCTTTAACTTTTCCTGCTTCTGTACGATTAATGCAAGTCTGTGATAAATATAAAATTGTGGCCTATAAAATTGTTTTTGTGTTATGGTAAACAACTTCTGGTCTTTACTATCTTTAAAGTTAGACCACATAAATATTACTTTTACAATGAGGCACTTCAAACATTTTTAAACAGGTTTTTCAAAATGAGCATATTTGGTCCATTTAAAGCTGGAATTATTAGATAACCAGCAAGTAAAAATGTTGCTGAAGACAAAAGCTTTCTTAGTTCTGAGCTATTGTATTTTTATGACCTTTGTGGTCTTACAGTTGTAAGAATGACTACCGGATAGCTAAATAGTATTACTGCTGAGAGATGAAACTACTGCTAGCAGAATTTATGCCAAAGGCAAATTAAAGTGAAATATCTAAGGCTTTCTCCCTCTGTCCATCTCCTTTTGCCTGTGAAACAAATCTATGTATTTGAGCCTACTAATACAGAGTAATCTCTTGCTGCCTTCTCTTTTTTTTTTTTCTTAAAGATCATAAAGTCAAATGTTCTTACAAGACAGAGAAAAGATTACAATTCATGGTACAGCCTTAGCTCACTCTTTCGAGTCTGCTACAGCTGCCTTGATGAGCTGAATATGTTTCCTGTAGGGTGCTGCTCTCATTCACTGCAGAACCTGACCCTAAGAAAGAGATTGTACAGTTGGCAAATTTGAAAGAAGGGGTGAAAAATATCTATAGGACTGCGGACTGAATTACTGAGGAAGTTTGGGCAGATGCCAAATGAGGTAGATATGTACAGAAAGAATGGTTTCATGGTCTGTTGAGGCTGGTTTGAGTTGTGCCTGTAACAGAAAATGTGAAAAAAACTCATACTTTGTCTAAAACGACAGATGAAGATTATTGCAAGGTTGGCTGTATTTCAAGAACATGCTACAGCCACCATAGCTTTTCTGAATTCTTCTGTCCATCCGCACCTATGCTTCATGCCCATTTTCCTTATATTTCCTTTGATAATCTTGTATTTTCCCTCCCCCTTTTCTCCTCATCACCTCCCCTTGCTTACCTTGTCATTAGATCACCTACTGAGGTGCTTGTTCCAGTCTATTTCTCTCTGCTGAATACCATAGCTATGAGTGTTTCTCTCAAGACGTCTTCACTCATTGCTGCTAGGGCTCATCTGGTGCAGCAGGAGAAATTTTGGGGAACATGTCATCCAGATCGTGCAGTGTTATGGCAAATCTGTTGAACAGATTCACATGGTGCACAGCAGCTGCAGCCAGCATTAAGTTTCGCTTCAAACTTGAGCATTTTGAGTGCAAAATAAATATAATCTTTTCATCATTTAACTGTTACATTTTAGCAAGGAAGCAGAAAGTCACAGAAGTGATGAGACCCAGGCTTTGCCATTAGCCATGTTACTAAAGAAATGAGGCATCAAGTGCTCAGTGACAAAAGAGGAATCAGTACAGTTGGGGCATTATTGTTATTGCCGTTATTGTATAATTTTCCTTAATTTTCTTTCTTAAATGGTTGGATGATTTTTTTTACAGGAGAAAACAGATCAGTCTGCAGATAACTAGGGAGTCCAGCCTCCTAGAACTGGCCACTAATATTTATTAGATTAGTGTTTATCCCATTAATTTGGGGGTATGCTTTTCAGGAGTAAGTACATCTCTGCTCATTTTCTTTACTTGAAAACAAAGGTTTTCTCTGACTTTCATAGAATGTACACTGTGTCTCTCTGGTGAAAATATACCACACCATCTGACTTTGGTCATATTCCACTTTGTATCAACCCTTAAAACAGAGACTAATCTCGCTGTTGAGGAATGTATGACTGAAAGGAAAAAAAAGCAAATCACTTTGTTATTAGTACAGTTATCCTCCAGGCTCTGAGTCAGGTGATCAGCCTATCAGTTCAATTTTCTATGCAGCAGTTTGGATATTTTTCTATTTTGATAATACTGTATTTCTTGAAAACAAATACAAAAAGCCAGACAGGATGGGAAGTGGGGGAAGTTTCCAAGCAGCTCTGAGAGACAGTGTGAAAGAGACAGAAATTTTGCAATAGTATATTTCTTTTTTCTGGTAAATTTTCTGAGGGCATTTAAAAAAAAAAAAAAAGCATACTCTGCAATTCACTATCATTCAATAACTTTTCAGCTCTGTGCCATGCCCTTTTATTTGCTTCTTGTGGCTCCTACAAGAATCGATATCACATGTTAGCCAGCTGTGCACTCCTATCATCCCACCACCTGTGCCATTGTGGCTCACTCCAGCCCAGGTGTGCAGGCAAGAGCTGTGCCACAGCTAGCAGCTCAGTCAGAGTCCTGTTAGCCATCAGATTTGATGTGAAAGTGCAAAACTGGGGAAAGTCCCATGTCTGCTAGAGCATTTCCTTGTCCTCAGGTCTAGAATCAGAACTTAATAGAAAGTTATCACTATTTTTCTTGATTTTGTGTCTTGATACCAGGGACTTCTTTATGTTTGTCTGAAAGAGTGTTCACGTTCTCATTGCCTCCTCCTGAGTAAGCTCATACCTCCCTCTGTGGTATAGATAACAAAGCAATTCGCCTGGATAACCAAAACTGAAGCTTCTTGGAGAGGGAGCAAGAGAATAAAAAGTCTGTGAACTACTTCTTGCAAAAGTTTTTAATAGTCTTATTCAAAGACTACAGCCAAGCTTACATGTAATTTCTGTAAATTTTGTTACTTTCTCTTTACAACAACAAATACTGATATTCTTCAATATCCTTCCATGGGCTTCCCTGAACTAAGGCACTTATTTTTCCCATGCTGGCCCATCAAAATGTTTAAACAGCCAATTGCTGGCTATGATTGTCATAATGAAGCCTAGCATATAGTTTGATATAATTACACAAGCATGTATTTATTTGTTTGTTTATTTATTCTGTGCATCCTTTGCCTTCAATGGTGTGTCTTGAGGACAAGAAGACCAACTTTTCCCACCTAAAATATGCACACTCAGCCTTCCTTATGCACAAATGGTATTTCTCTGTAGCTATCCTCCTCTAATTCTACCAGAGGCTCCAATGAACCTAGCCGATTTCTTTTTGGCTACTGTCATTACCCCTGCGCTCAGTACTTTCCCTTTACAATATTAACCCTAGTTTAGCCTCAATTGTCTTAAAAATTAGCTACATGAAGTTCCTACCCCTCATACATACCTCTCTTCCCCATCCGTAGCACTGGAACTACCATGCAGGGGGACTTTGGTAAATTAAACACCTGCACAGTAGGTGACATAAATAGGCTCGAGACACTATCTTTGATCTCCCTTCTCTTCCTTCAAGCTTTTTACTAATACCTCACAAAGTGGCAAGCGGAAAAACATTTAGTCCAGATAAATTCCAGACATCTACTTTCTCACTGTTACTCCTATTACTAATTTTTTAGGGTTGAAGTGACTGAGAAACAACCACAGCAGGCATGGCCAGACCTCTAGCACCTCTCTCTGGGGGAGGCTGGCTGGCAGCTGTCACAGCTTGGAGCAGGGAGCCTGGAGGAGCATCCTCGGCCCCAGTAGCCAGCCCTCACTGCTCTCTAGCCCCTTCTCCAGCAAGTCCTCCTGATACACATTCCTCCAGGCTCTGCTTTGATACCATTCCTGACAAATAAAGGGCTTTTTGCAACCCACAAGGCCCACACTCACCACCCACAGCCTGCACATTGGAATCTGCTCCCTGTCGTTGTTTCCTACAAGAAAATGGCTAAAAATCCCTCTGTCAGTGCCACATTTTTCCACTGACAGAGCCTGTTGTGATTAAGTATTTACGCACAAGGGAGTTTTCCAAGCTTGAGCAATCCATCTGGCAGCAGTACACAATGCTATAAGATTTGTTTTCTGCAGTACAGGACCAAGAGCTGATTTAATTGCATTAGTCACCAAGCAGCAGTACCGCTGATCTTGGACCCAGAGCACTGGCTGGCCAGTAAGCCTCATGGTTATTTTAACTTTGTTTGTTTGACCTTTTCAGTGGTCCAGACCCCTCGAGGAGCTAAAGAATGCTTCATCCCCCGCTGTTGCCTCTGAAATGCAGAGCATCTAGGGCCAAGCATTAGGCTAAATATCAGGATGCACAGGCTGAGTAATGGTTCATCTTCACAGGGGAAAAGTTTGCTTCTTACCAACTGGCTTTATAGAAACCAGTTTTTAAAAAGTGACCAAATTTGATAGGAAAGAAAGAAATTGAAGTGGCAAGTGTTTACTGCCCTGATGACCATTAAACATTTCTTTATTTTTTTAATTGTGAGATTCCTTTATAGGCAAATAAATTTGCAGATCTGTAGAACAGAACCAAAACCTGGCATTTAGATCCAGATTCAAGTTTTCCCAAAGTCTGTGGGTGTTCCACTCATGTTATCCACTGATTCAAGCAAGATAAAAAGAAAGAAACTGAAAAAGTTATGTCCTAGAAGAAAGTTTACAAAGTCCAGCAGGGCTCTCTCTTTCAGGTAGATCATTCAAAGATACATATTGTGTAGCTAATATTGCTACAATTCCTAACCCTTTAGACAAAGCATTGAACGAGTTTAAGTCTCCAAATAATACTTCTAAAAAACTGTTTACTGCCAGACCATTATTTTTTTAACATCTTGAGTCAAACTGCACAGCATCTGGGGAGGAAATTATTGCTCAAACTGCCAGTGTCAGGACAGATGCCAGACAAACTTTTCTCCATAGCAGTAGTATCTCACTCATTGCTGTTTGAACAACACACTTGGCTTGGAGTCTTGTACTCCTCAGCTTTGAGGAGAGCACTTGTTGAAGCTGAGCGGACACAAGAATTTGTATATGAGGAGCCATAACACAACTTGCCTTTGACACCCCTCTTCAACTGGATTACTCCTGTATGGCAGGTTCAAAAAAAAAAAGAGAAAGCTAGAAGGAATGTAAAACTTTGATACTAACAGAGAAGTCATATAAAATAAGGATGAAATAGATAAAATTTATTATATGATACCTGATATGCAACTCCATATCCTATTGAGTTTGAAAGACCAGGAGAAAACCCATAAATCTGATAGCCCCAAAAAGTCAAATTGTAACAAGCCACCTCAAGAATCAGATCTCTGTTTTAATAATCTCTATCTTACAAGGTCTTGGCAAATTTTGACCATTGATTATTTTTAAAAGATCCCACACTACTGAGTTTTGAGGATGATAAAGATGATCTGAATGTGCTAATGGGATATTCATTCTTACACCAAGAATGAGCTCCCAGGCTGATGCTTCCAAAGTAGGAATAGTTATGCCTAGGGGTAAGGCTGCTTTTAGCTGGAAATACTTTACCATTTGAAACTTCCTGATTAACACTTCTTGGGATTCTGTAAATAGCTGGGGAGGAAGACATCTGTGTTCAGATAAAAGACATTTGCTGTCTGAGACGTGCAGTTCCCAGAGCAGCATCACTGGAGATCCCAATGAGCCAAACAAGATGGTCGTGAAAATTACACCTCCAGTAACACAGGGAGTGAAAAGGCCAAACAGACG
>VYZS01072151.1:34943-46094 GCA_013400695.1 Neodrepanis coruscans
CTGAAAAAAAAAAAAAAAAAAGAGCATTTGTACTGGGCAGAATGATCCATTGGAAGAAAATAATGGATGTAAATTTCAGTCTAATTTCTGGATTTTTCCATGGCAAAATCAATGATCTATGGTGTATAGTAAATTACTTAGTTATGTAAGATCTCAAACCCCATAAAGGATGTAAGATTTGATTTTACAAATCAGTTCTGCTTGTGAGAAGTTTTGCAATAGTAAGTACTAGTGATTAAAATGTCAGCATGAGGAACTGCAGCAGATTCTACCATTCTAATAACGGAATGTAATAATTACATGCTTATTATTATGTTATTACATGTTATTATTATGTGGAAAGTCCACATAATAAAAAATATGAATTTTAAATTATTTTAAAGACTGATTTAAACTCAAAATTAAAAAAGGAGCACTAAGTTCCAGCAAGGTGGTCTCCATATGGGGCTTTTTTTAATCAGAACACACTTCACAGCTGCCTTTGCAGCAAATTTACCACCTTGCCAGCCAGAGAACTTATGTTTGGGGACAGCGTCAGATTGAGTGTCTGGCTTTTGCAAGAATTGCACATGTTCTGAGCGTGATGCAGTTGCAGTTTCTTAAAATACTCTCTATATTCTCAGCTATTTGAATTCTTCAATTCCCAGCCAGCAAATCCCAACAGGACTTGACAGTTTCAATGACAGCAGTTTCTTCTCACTTTCTGTGGCATAACACAAACGACAGCAGAATTCCTTCAGGCTTTACCTTACCTCTTAATGTACCTACAATACAAGATCCTACAATATAAGATCCAGCCAGTCCTTTCTTCCTGATAAGTCTAGTACTACTATTTTGAAGTGTGAAAGTAACATGTTGCATCACTCAGCAGTGACAGCTTTAAACTGAACTCTGCAGTAGCAGTATTTGATAGTCTTCTTTAAAAGATAAAGTGGCATTATGTGTATTTCATATTTAGCAAAATATAGACTGTTGGAAAGAAGTGGAAATGGAAAATTTTGGGGGCTATGAATTGGGAAATTTTCCTACTGTAACTTTTTTTTGCATTGTTTTCCTGCTCAGCATCTCCTCCCTACATTTTGCTTTCATTCACCTAGAACTGTATCTGCTTGTAAGAATACAGCTTGTCCCATTTTGTTGTTATGGCTATGCTCTGCACACTACAACACTTCTGATATTTTTTGAATCTTAACTTTTATCAATACCTTTTCTTTGAAGCACTGCAATATCTGAAGCAACTTCTTGAAAAATTGATTCTAGTTGGATGCATTGCCAAAGCAGGTATGTGATTATTTGTTGTAAGATGGAGACAATGTTAGAAAGCATGCTCAGAGTACAAACATCTGTCAGCCTCTCTGAAGCAAAAAACTGAGTTGTGTACAGTGTGCTCAACTTCTCACCACAAACATCCCCAAAGCATTAACATATTTTCATATTCACTCAGTAAAGGACATTTAGAGTTTAAATTTGGAGACACTGGACAAACTTTGAGAATTATCACCTTGCTGTCTTTGACAATCTTTGCATCTCTCTGACTTAGCATGCAGTGTTGAAGGAGGGAGTGGACCTCTACTCACTGTAGAAATCACACTATGAGTAATTTCCCTTGAAAAACATAAGACAATGATGTAAATGTTATAAAATGTATCACAGTCACCCTGCCAAACTTCTTTGGGATCTTTCAGCCTTGCTTCAATTTACAAAAGTCTTGAGCTATGCAGAAAAACAGCACGTGGGGTACTAATGTGCCTTCACCATTCCCTGTTTAAAAACTCCCACCATTAAGCAATGTTATCACAAGTCTTCTGATATTGAATTATTCTATATTGAATTTTTCTTCTCAGAATTATCCCAGTCATGAAACTGGGAAATTACTATCATCACCCCATCCTAATTTTGCTTGTTTATTTATATTCCGTCTATTTGATGGAGAAGACCTTTAAAGTAGAGTCAGAGGATGAAAAGTAGAGGCATCCCAGTGGAAGGAACAACCATCCGATTGAGATGCAGTCAGTATGTGGGACTGTCTTCAGATGAGTTGTGGCTCTGCCCCAACAGCAACCCATATAGAAAAGGGATTTAGTTTTCTATGTCCTCAAGCTCAAAGAAGTTTAAATGTCTCATCTGTAATATAGGGTGAGTTGCAGTTACATGAACTTCAGCTGCCAGTTAGTATTAGAAAATTTGATTGGTATATAATAGGTATTTAAGTCTTTTATTCATCATATATTCTCTTAAGAATCTAGAGAACACAAGTGAAAAGCCTTTGCAAAGAGATAAAATACAGTGAGTTGCATAGAAGAGAATGTATCTCTGTAATTAGAGATGAGTGTTTGTCATTACTTCATTGAAGGGGCCACAGAAACCTCCTGCAGCCCCCCCATTAGACCAACAGTAAATCCATTGTATACATATACAATACACAGTCACTTTTCCTTATAAGGAATCATGTCTGGGTTAAGTCCAAATGCTAAAAATGAAGCCATTTCCATATTTCTGAAGATTGAGGCATCAGGAATTTAAAAAACAAAACAACAAAAAATTATCCAGCTTTTGACTGCCCCATGTTTCTAAAACAGTATCTCATCCCTACAACAAATATGCTCCTTTGGTTTTGGCTGAGGGCCTGGTCTAATCATGATTTATTTCCACCTAATATTTATGTTTCTGGTTAAGAGAAGAATTTTCAAGACATCAGTGTTTAGTTTTGCACCTACCTTCCCTGCCTTAAACAAACATTCCACATTTATGTTATAGGGACATTTTGGTCACTTGAGTTAGCAATACATGCAGTAATAAAGAGTGGGGAAATTTTAGCTTGCCATCTTGAGAACAGTTAGAGATAAGAGGCTATCATCTGGAAGGGAAGCTTGAATGAGGATAAAAGGTGCAGTTTATCCTCTAACTGCTATGATCTATAACCACCTAAAACTTATGACAGAACACTTAAGCCAATAACAATTAAAGTTAAAATTAAAATACCATTTTGAGGAGGAATTCTACTCTTGCAGAGACAAACAAGCCAGTCAAATCTTTGATGGGAGAATCACACTTTTGGTCCTGTATCATAATTTCTTTCACAGCACTTGCATTTCGCACATGTGCAGCACAGGGCTAAAGTTTTTTCCTGACCTGGGATCAGACACACATGATTGCAGCAAGAATAATTCCTCATCACGTTATGCTTGGCACAAGAAACACAGGCTGAAGTCCAGAATACTGGAGATGCAGCTGGTGCAATGTGCAGATTTTGGAGCAATAGCCTTGAACTGCCACCCTTTTCTGGTTATTTGTCCTTATGGAAATGAAGAGTTACATACCACATGATCTCCTTATGTATTTGAGAGTTTTTGTTATGCAATTCAGGCTGAGATTTCCTACCCAGATATCCATCTGTCATCTCCCATCCTTTGGCCAACATAAGACTGAAAATGTAAGAGGTCTGTAACTCATCTTAGGATATAAGCTGGGACTGTCACATATGGCCCTTGAAACAGTCTGCTGTCCATGGATAAATGCCATGAAATAAAAAAGGCAAGGCTGAGGAGAAGGCAATATGACCCTTGTTTTTCATGAAGTTGCAGTTATAATGCTTTTGTTTTATGCTGTTTGAATATGAAAAAGCAATGACACTTTAATCAGATCTTCAAAAGATGCTATGTACTCTTCTTGTGAATGACAAATGACATATGGTTGAGCCTGCTTGTGTTAATTTGAGATAAAAAGACAGGGAAAAAAAGGGTGACATCTTTTGAAAGAGCCTCCCATAAGGGCAATAGGAGCTGCCTTTACAAGGTGTGATGTTAAAGTCTAGCTTAGCTCAATCAGCAGCACATGTGTAATCCCACTGAAACAGCTAAGACCTCTGCAGCAAGAGGAGAGGAAGTAAAATACAGTGGCAGCAAAAGAACACCAGCAGCAACAACAGAGTCATTTTTTTATTTCATCAAAAATCAGACTAGTTGATTGTAATTGTTGCTCTGTTTTTTTTTTTAACTCAAGTCTCTCAATCAGGAGGATACTGAGTTGAAGGCCAATCATAATAAAAATATATGCTTTCTTTTTCCACAAGAGTTGGAAGAAGTATGATCTAAGACTGACAAGCCAGCATCTGTGAGTGCTTAAAGCAATTCACAGTTTTGCTTCAGTCATGTGGCTCTGAACAAAGAATGCAGAAAAATTGGTTCAAAGGAAGCCTTGATGTTGAGTAAAACTCAATAAATTGAGCAAGGAGACTTTGATTTATTTGCCTTGATTCATTATAAATGAATTACATTCTTCTCCTCTTAAAAATGCTTGGCAGCTATTTTTGTGTAAACATACATGACTATGTTAATTGGATTGTATCTTTTTATATTCATTTTATAGATTTTATTGCTCTACTTTAGAGGTCCTAAATAATTGATTTATATAGTACACTTCTTTTCATAAGCATTATCTTCCAGATGTATTTTGTATAATTTCAAAAGAAATGCATACTGCATTCCAGAAAAGTGTTGCCAAAGAATCTAATTTAAAAGTGTAGGGAAATACTTTATGACATGCAGATCTACTTGCTGCTTTCCATATTTCAGATTTTAACAACATGAAACTGCAACATTAACAAGAATTAATTACTTCAATGAGAGCTATTCTTACTCAATTAAAAATTTTTAAAGTTCCATGTTTCCCACAGTTATTCTGAAAGATGATACTGAATAAAACTCCTAATCTGACTATATAGAATCAAAATGAAACTTTAGTTACAACTTAAAAGCTTTCAGGTTTATATGTGCATGTGTTAAGGAAGGGGTAGGAACACAAGATTCTCTATGTAGCTGTCTGGGAAATGAGTCAAAACTAAGTTAGAAAAAGAACTGTCTGAGCAGTTGCAATAAGCTGCCTGAACCGTCAGCATTTTGCATCTATAAGTACCTCATATATGTCTGTGTGCATACTCATATACAGGGCAGTGTTTTCACCTTTGCTACACCACTCTTTACCAGTCCCTCATGTGAGGGGACAATTATCAGATATTGTTCTAGCAATTTGTATAGTATCTGTTGCCTTAATGTTTTAGAATTTTGACCTTCTGTTTTGGTTCTCAGCAATGTATAACCACTCTGCAGTTAAAAGCTTGGTGATAAAACTGAATGCCTTAAAGACCAAGTTACCTATGCAGCAAAGGCAAACAGTTCTAAAGGACATCCCCTTGGCTGTGGCTCATGAGAAAAGCTTGTATCAACTGAAATATGGTGTACTTCTGTTTTGGGGTTGGAAGCAGCAGGACATACAAGGATTAAGGAGGAACAAATGCAGTTTTATGCAACACATGTGATGTACTGTAACCAGTCATAAAGGAGGTTAGAAGATGAAGTAACCTGATTTACAGACTTTGCAGTAAACTTTATGTTGTGGGTCAGTCGCTTTTTTGTACATTTCTTTCTCCAAAATTTGACCTAACACATATAATGACATCCCTGTGGCAAATTATACAAAAGCAGCCAATGCATAACTATTTTCAGTTAATACCACTTTCCCAAACAAGGGGTTTGTGCCACAGAGCTTGACATTTGATGGCTTTTTGCTATGCGAGCAAAAAGGTTTTCTGAAATACTTCGATTACATGCAATCTGTCTATGAATAATTCAGTAAAATAACTTTCAGCTTGTGAATTTCTTCATAGATAAGGTTTGAGATGTGCTGAAAAAACATAGGACAACTGAGGGATTTACCCCTGCTGTTCACACAGCTGCCTTTGAAAATCCTACCTGGAATCTGAGACTGCTAAGCATTAAAAGGACTACATCAGCTGCTGTTTTCCCACCCCAGTAGGAAGGAATTTCCTTCTTCTCCTCTGTAAGCACAAATCATCCATCCCTCCACTTTGCACACCATACTAGGTATTGGATATCTGTCTTCACCTTTGGTGCACCACTCCTTTCCAGTTCCTCATGAGAACTTGCCTCCCACTTCTTTTTTTTAACATCACTTTGGCTTTCACTTTCCTTCTCCACTCCCTGCACCTACCATTAAAACCAAACAAGTTGGAGAGTTGTTTCACACTGGTTGGAGTTCTCACATGTGAGAAAGAAAGACCTTGTTTTTAGGCCTGCCTTATTTTATAAGACAGCAGTGGTGGTGCTACTCTTAGTATAATAACAGGGGTTAGAATAGTAGAGGTAGTTTTAGAGATGCAGATTGGGGTTCCTTATAGACTAGACTATGTGGCTGCTTCAACCTTCCATAGTGTTGCCAACTTCAACACCAATACACCTCTTGCTGTGTTAGCTTACTTCTCCCTGAAGCTCTTTACTATGATATACAGAATTCAGTGCACTACAGGGAGCTGTAAAATGTCTTTCAAATTGGCTGAGGTAAGTCAGTGCCAGGATGGCTCTCTGCCCAACCTGGCTGATCCTGCTGAGAACCTCATGCTAAGCTGTTGCATTGCAATGGTCTAGCACTGCATGGGGTTGCATGCATGCACCAACTATTTTGGGGGTAGCTGTGTGTTTCTAACATATGTTGCATTTTCTGGATTTAGACATAAGTGCCTATCTACTTTAATTAGTGCCTAACTATTTACTTTAATTAGTACCAGTACTGTATTTTCCCTTTATGTGTCTAAATCTGTCCAGTACATCACGTGGTGTTACTCTGTTAACTGTCTAAACAAATGTAGCTTTTAATGGGTCTGTTGTGTGAAAACTCATGTTTACACATTTAAACCTTTGCCTTTCTATTAGTAGTTTCTGCAGACAACTGCAGGAATTAGATTGCTATTGGAAAATCAATACAAAGAGGACTCAAAGTCAAAGGGAACACAATTGGGGAGGTTCTGAGTGGATATTTATGAGAGGAAAAGATTGATCATCGAGATTATACATTATACAACATCCTCTTTTATATTTAGCTTCAATTGCCTCTTCTGAATGATATGCATGCTGATTAAAAAGGAAAGCAACCTAGCTGAATGCTCTTGTTACTTATTTTCTGAGAAAATTAACCAAATTAATAAACATAGTGGCATCTGGACTTAGGACATCCCCGTGAGTAACACTTTCCTGGACATAGCCAGTAATGCCAAAGGATTAATATAAATTCCTTTTGATAAATCCATCACACTCCAAGTGATACCAATAGAACATGCTCAGGTAATTCCAAGTACAAATCAATTACAAATCATAAATACTCCTGAAGGGACCTGCTCCATCAGAGTGCCACTAAGTTGTATCCATCTGGCACAAAAGCTCATTTCCCTGTTTTTGGATATTTACTGTCATATTTTTCCCAGGCATATATTCCTGAATGGTCCACAAAGGACAGAAGTAGCACAGAGTAGCAATTCCATTCTGTCAAGGCAGAAGAAACTTGCAAGGTTTCTATATGTATGAAATGGTGCTCCCTTATTTCATCTTCATCAGATTATCAACTGTCACTAAATAAAGTAAAATAAACCCTGCATACTTGCCATCAACTACTCTGTTATGCTCTGAACCCTTTCTGAATTGCAAAGTGCTGCAGGAATTGAAAGCTGTGATCTTTCACGGGTGCTTCTCAGATGACATTACATTAAGTCACTCTGTTATAACCAGTGAACCTTTCTCAATGAAGCCTTGCATCTAAATTTCCCCTGTCCTTACTGTCTTGTGAAAACTGGGGTTCAGTCTCAATCTTATCCATTTCTCATTACTTTTATCTTCACAAATTATCCATTCTGAAATACTACAGCTCAGAAATTTGACTTAAATAGAAGCTACTTAGAGAATTTACTTAGGAAAAAAATGTTCAGATGTTTCTAAGAATAAGAGAAATATGTTTTGCCTACATTAGAAAGAAAATCTTATAACTGCAAAAATGGGAAATCATAGTACATCTGTTCCTTGGAGCATTGGTCTTTATTTTTTAGGAGTGTGGGTTTTGCAATTACCCCTGAAGACTAGAGATCTTTCTGTAATCTCAGATTATATCTGTTCAGAAAAGGAGTGCTGAAGCACTCTAGCACTCTAGAATGCCTGGTGCAGACATTCCCAAACAAGATACTAGCAACAACTAGCTGTGCAATCCTGAGTGTACAGCCTTGTTAGCAGGATGTTACCTCCAAACTGGCCGAGCCAGTGAGTAACCAATGCTGATTTGGCCAAATGAGACTCTCTGTCCAGAACTGCCAGAAACACCACCTCCTTGCCCTCTTTATCTCACTTATTGAACTTGCTTCCAAGTCCAGTGCAAGAATATCTAGTGCAGAACCAATGTGAACTCATTTGGAAATTTTTGGCAGCTTTCTCTCTGTTCCTCTGTACAGAGGAGCATCCTCTTCTAGCCTTGGGGAAAGTGCCTCTATGCTCACAATGTCCTTCTGCTGGAACCATTGCAGTCGGGAGGGAGATTCAGTATGAGCAAAAGCTGGACCTGGTCTGGACGAGGTCACAGAAGAAAACAGATTTGGACAAAGATCCTGAAGCTCTAGGAGAGAAGGCAAAAGAGCGGGACAAAGTCAAGGCAAGAAGAGGATGAGGACTGCTGCAGTGAATACCGCTCTGAAAATGATTGATTCTGTGTCTGCTAGCACCAGAGCACTGCTACATGATGTCAGGCAGATTACTCAAACTACCAGGTGGCAACCAAATGCTCTTTTTATGCTTGATGTTCAGTTTGAGAGCCTGGGGTCTGATTTGTAGAAGTACTTAGTATTCATAGCTGTATCTGAGGTCAAAGGAAGCTATGCTTCAAACATACAAAGTACTGCATCATGCTAACTATTTCACCAAGTCATCTCAAGGCTGGCAACCAAAATTAATTGATGTATTTAACCTTAAGCTCTCTGTGTCTCATTTCCCAATAAGTAAAATAGTGATGTTCGCTACAGCTCATGAATGTAATTCGTAAGCTTTTATAAGATGCTCAAGGTACTGCAACAGCGAAGGCTGTAGAAAAGCCTGCTATGATGTTAATAATTCCACATAACAAGCAGGATTTAAATAGCTTTAAACAGAGCCTGAGGACACACGCTGAACAGAGAGATTAAACATAAACTGAAAGGTTGCACATTCAGTGAGCAGTGTCTCTCCCGTGCACTGTACAAGGCAGTGGTCCTCTGAGCTAATGGCTAAGTTGTAAGTCATATCCTCTACAAGTGAAAACAAGTTTGTCCAAAACCTCTTACCTTTGGTTATCCTAACGTGTCAACATTTGACTTTTAAACCATAATATTCCTTTAATGTGGGGTTTGCATTTTGATTCTTCGGGTTTATTTGTGTGAATGGGAATGTAATAAGTTAAGGATGTATATAGCTTTAATTGCTTTATGCTATGCAGGCAAAATCATAAGGTTTGTTTTTTTAAAGCAGAAGAGTAACAGGGGAATTAAAAATAGGAAAGCAGTTTGCACTGTATCAAGCTACAACATAAAGTAAATAGTATTTATTTTCCTGCACATCACCCTAGCTAGGCACTCTAACACATCACACATAGGTGTGATAGTTCATATATGTGAAAGTAGATAATTTTACAGCTAATTTATAAATTTAAATATATGTTTCAACAACAAAGATTTCTTCTCTTCCCCCAAGAGGCATTTTACCTATTGATGCTTAGACATACATCAAAAATTCTGAACAGTATAGTCTTCTCATTTAAATTGTATCAATTTTACTCCATTGATTGGTCTCTTTTTCCATCCTTTTTTTTTTTTTTAATGTCTTCCTAGAGATCAAAGACATTCTTTGCAACCAGAAAAATGAAGATTTATTGATTCACCTTACAGGTGTTGTCTGTCTTCTCATCAAAGCATCCATTTTTCTCAAACATTCAGTGTAAGTGCATACCTGTTTCTCATCTATAACAGCAATTAGCACTATTAACCAAACCTGCAGTGTTGTCATCCAAACAAGACAGAAGATATGGAAGTATTCAAAAGAATATAAAACATTTAAACATCCATGGAAGTAGTGCACATTAAGTAAGCCCCCAAAGGAACATTCTTAAGAATTAAGAAGAGGTAGTTTAACGATGAAACTGGAGTTATGAATTTATCCTGTGAAAGGTGTTGGCTATTTCTGTTTTAAGTGAACTATAGTCCTAAAGATTTGGCCCAAAGTGGATTTATTTTTTTGTATCCTGTTAGTTTTCTCTTTTTCAGAAATAAACTGTCATACCTAGCTTTGTTTTTGCTACAGGTTTTAAGATTGTGAAGTATCTCTGGATTGATGCTCTACAACTGTGTAACTAAAACCAGGAGATTTCTCTCCAGACTAAGAAGGTCTGCTGTTTCAGGCTGTATCTGGGTGTTTTTTTATCAAAGAATGCTATGGGAATGGTTATTTATTGTTAGATTCTGTCTTTGTGCTCTTTTTCACACCAGCTAGATTAATTTCCATATTTCAGCAGATGCCCTTTGCTGCTGTTTGCCAACAAAAAAACCCAAAGCCAGTAGTGTAAAATCAATCCAGGCATTTACCCAAGCCTTTCAGGGCAAGTGGCAAAATCATCTGAATGCAATCTCCTGAACAAATTTTCCAGCTGCAAGTGTGCAAGGATTATGAGTCAAGTCCCCTAAATCAGAATACCTTTTTTAAGCCTAAAAGGGAAATTTGCTTTTCAATTTCTGACCTGGCAGATTGCACTTGTGTCATGATTACCTATTTTTCTCCCAAACCACAGTGGATAGAACTTTGCTGCTGCTTAGAAATGAGGAATCTTGTGTGACCCTATGAGCAATATCTTGGGAAAGCCCCAGCTTCCAGCCAGGTTCATAAAACAAAATGGTGAACTGGCATTACCATTCTCAGCTCTCCTCTCTCCACTGATGCACCGGCAATGCAGCCACATGGGAGAATGATACATATTTCTGCTTCAGATAATGCCCAAGAACAAGAATAGCTCCAAAGAAGCCATCAGGACATATCAGGGACAGATGTTGTATAAAGAGGATGAAGCTATTAAGCAGCTCAGTACTGAGTGAATGGAATTCACCTGCCAGTCACAGGGTTGGAAGCAGCTATCTAGGGAAAATAGCATGATTGAGTAATTAGAGGCTGTATCATAAGCCATATGTAGAAGGGGGGAGCAAATTAAGGCTGCATAAGCAATCTCATTTTTTTTAATTTCTGTGCTTGACTAAAACCTCCGCTTTAATCATCCCAAAGCTTCAAGGAGAAGAATAGTCCC
>VYZS01072151.1:46445-56699 GCA_013400695.1 Neodrepanis coruscans
GGTGGGTGGTGGGGCCGGGCGGCGCGCACAAGTCGGCCGCGAGTTGGAGGCGGGCGTCGGCGGAGCTCTGGCTGTAACTTGACACCGGGGCGAGAGGCCGAGTAGAGAGAGGGAGTGAAAGCGGCGGCGGAGAGGAGCCCCAGGGAGCGGGATGGTGACCACCTCCTTCTCCTCCCCTTAGCGGCGTTCCGCAGCAGCAGAAGCCGCCGCAGCGCCGAGGACTCTCGCCTGCCGCGGAGCCGAGGGCAGCCGGTGATGGGGACGGGACGGGTGCCGTGAGCTGCCGGGAACTTTCCCCGCCGCAGGCAGCCGGAGCCGGGCAGGCGGATGGAGGATGCGCTTCCCCCGGAGGNTGAAAACAAGTTTGTCCAAAACCTCTTACCTTTGGTTATCCTAATGTGTCAACATTTGACTTTTAAACCATAATATTCCTTTAATGTGGGGTTTGCATTTTGATTCTTCGGGTTTATTTGTGTGAATGGGAATGTAATAAGTTAAGGATGTATATAGCTTTAATTGCTTTATGCTATGCAGGCAAAATCATAAGGTTTGTTTTTTTAAAGCAGAAGAGTAACAGGGGAATTAAAAATAGGAAAGCAGTTTGCACTGTATCAAGCTACAACATAAAGTAAATAGTATTTATTTTCCTGCACATCACCCTAGCTAGGCACTCTAACACATCACACATAGGTGTGATAGTTCATATATGTGAAAGTAGATAATTTTACAGCTAATTTATAAATTTAAATATATGTTTCAACAACAAAGATTTCTTCTCTTCCCCCAAGAGGCATTTTACCTATTGATGCTTAGACATACATCAAAAATTCTGAACAGTATAGTCTTCTCATTTAAATTGTATCAATTTTACTCCATTGATTGGTCTCTTTTTCCATCCTTTTTTTTTTTTTTAATGTCTTCCTAGAGATCAAAGACATTCTTTGCAACCAGAAAAATGAAGATTTATTGATTCACCTTACAGGTGTTGTCTGTCTTCTCATCAAAGCATCCATTTTTCTCAAACATTCAGTGTAAGTGCATACCTGTTTCTCATCTATAACAGCAATTAGCACTATTAACCAAACCTGCAGTGTTGTCATCCAAACAAGACAGAAGATATGGAAGTATTCAAAAGAATATAAAACATTTAAACATCCATGGAAGTAGTGCACATTAAGTAAGCCCCCAAAGGAACATTCTTAAGAATTAAGAAGAGGTAGTTTAACGATGAAACTGGAGTTATGAATTTATCCTGTGAAAGGTGTTGGCTATTTCTGTTTTAAGTGAACTATAGTCCTAAAGATTTGGCCCAAAGTGGATTTATTTTTTTGTATCCTGTTAGTTTTCTCTTTTTCAGAAATAAACTGTCATACCTAGCTTTGTTTTTGCTACAGGTTTTAAGATTGTGAAGTATCTCTGGATTGATGCTCTACAACTGTGTAACTAAAACCAGGAGATTTCTCTCCAGACTAAGAAGGTCTGCTGTTTCAGGCTGTATCTGGGTGTTTTTTTATCAAAGAATGCTATGGGAATGGTTATTTATTGTTAGATTCTGTCTTTGTGCTCTTTTTCACACCAGCTAGATTAATTTCCATATTTCAGCAGATGCCCTTTGCTGCTGTTTGCCAACAAAAAAACCCAAAGCCAGTAGTGTAAAATCAATCCAGGCATTTACCCAAGCCTTTCAGGGCAAGTGGCAAAATCATCTGAATGCAATCTCCTGAACAAATTTTCCAGCTGCAAGTGTGCAAGGATTATGAGTCAAGTCCCCTAAATCAGAATACCTTTTTTAAGCCTAAAAGGGAAATTTGCTTTTCAATTTCTGACCTGGCAGATTGCACTTGTGTCATGATTACCTATTTTTCTCCCAAACCACAGTGGATAGAACTTTGCTGCTGCTTAGAAATGAGGAATCTTGTGTGACCCTATGAGCAATATCTTGGGAAAGCCCCAGCTTCCAGCCAGGTTCATAAAACAAAATGGTGAACTGGCATTACCATTCTCAGCTCTCCTCTCTCCACTGATGCACCGGCAATGCAGCCACATGGGAGAATGATACATATTTCTGCTTCAGATAATGCCCAAGAACAAGAATAGCTCCAAAGAAGCCATCAGGACGTATCAGGGACAGATGTTGTATAAAGAGGATGAAGCTATTAAGCAGCTCAGTACTGAGTGAATGGAATTCACCTGCCAGTCACAGGGTTGGAAGCAGCTATCTAGGGAAAATAGCATGATTGAGTAATTAGAGGCTGTATCATAAGCCATATGTAGAAGGGGGGAGCAAATTAAGGCTGCATAAGCAATCTCATTTTTTTTAATTTCTGTGCTTGACTAAAACCTCCGCTTTAATCATCCCAAAGCTTCAAGGAGAAGAATAGTCCCGCTCTTCCCGCATGAATGATGTTACCCGACTATAAAGGCAGTGGATCTTACCGCTGCGTTAGACTCATCTACGCAACCCTAACATTGGACCTCGCCGAGCCGAGCCCCGCAGCAGGCGGGCCGGTGGCGCGGCGGTGGCGGCGCCCGCAGGGGTCGCTGGCGGGGAGCGGAGGCCGGGGCGGGCNGGTGGCGGCGAAGGGGGGGATGAAGAAGAAGCAGCAGCACGGCGGCGGGGACTGCCCGGCGCCCCGACCCCCCGCGGCGGCGGGAGGGGGCCCGGGCCCGGGCCAGGGCGGGGGCTTGAAGAGGCGGCGGCCCCTCTCGCTGCTGCCCTTCCTCTCACTGCGCGACTACGGCTTCTGCATGGCCGCTCTGCTGCTTTTCTGTTTGGGCTCCCTCTTCTACCAGCTCAACGGGGGCCCCCCGCACTTTCTGCTGGACCTGCGGCACTATTTGGGTAAGGGCAGCTGGCGGCGAGGACTTGTTGCGGCTCTTCCTCACCTCCGGTGGAGGCTGTGCTGGGGCCTCCCTCTGCCCCGGGGATACGGCCGGGCGGCAGCCGGGGGCTGGGGGCCGGTGGGCTACCGGGGTGGAGTGAGCAGGCGGGACGCGGGCGCAGTGGGGTCTGACATTATGGTGAGACTGGCCGACGGCGCCCCGAGAGCCGAGCGTGGGGGCGCGCCATCCCAAAAGTTCGTCCTGGCGAAAGCAGAGTCCCCTCGAGTCTTTCTCAGACCCGAAACCGCTCTGCGCCCGGCGCCGGCTCTTTGTCTGCCCGGCCACCGGGGCAGAGCGCGGTGTGCTGGCTGCCTGTCGCCGTCGGGTCGGTCCGAGGAGGCTGCGGAGCGGAGGGCAGCGCTCGCTGCCCGCAGGTCGCGCAAAGAGGGAGCTTGGGCGCAGCCGCCTTGAGCTGTCAGCGCCTCCCTGCCCGGTGCTGTGCCCCGGAGAGGAGGAACGGTACGCATGGCTCAGAACAGAAGATGCTGTCGTAAAAAAAAAACAAAACAAACCAACAAGCAAACAAAAAAAAATCCCCTGAAACCCAAACGTACACTTTTTGAACCAAGCATCCATCCTTGTGTAGCAGGTTTGCTTCTGGAGAGAAGGGTATGCTAGCAGGGTCAGCGCAGCAGCGGTCAAACACTCGAGTTCGCCACAGCCTGCGCCGCCCCGAGGAAGGTGCCCCGGTGAAGCACTGTGGCCTGACCACAGGTTTTCACGTGTTTTTTCTTTGTAGCCAGTTTCTACATCGTTAAATATTGTTTGCCTGCTTAATACAGAAGTTGTTTGAGGCAGTGTATCGTGAGGTCGTGTAAGTGCAACAGACTGGCAGGACAGTTTCAGGTGGTTTTAGGACAAGGGGGAATGACTTTAGACTGAAAGAGGGTAGATTTAGAGTAGCGATTAGGAAGAAATTCTTCACTGTGAGAGTAGTGAGGCACTGGAACAGGTTACCAAGAGAATCTGTGGATGTGCCCCATCCCTGGCAGTGTTCAAGGCCAGGTTTTACTTGTTTGTGAAGATAAGTCTTTGATGGTACATGCTGCAGAAAGACAAGCCATAAGAGACAGAGTTAGTTTGCAAACAAAAATACAGTTCTTGTATTTCAGAAAAATAAGCTGAAAATCTTTTTCCGTGTGTATGTATTTTATGAACATCTTGAGAGCTCTGTGTATATGTGTTGCTTTTCTTTACTGGAAAACTATCCTGTGTCTTCAGTTAACTGGTGAGATGATATGGAGGGGCAATAGGACAAGAGGCTACAGGCACAAGTTGGAATGAGATAATAGAAAGAAAAATTTCAACATGAAGTAGCCAAACATTGTAACAGGCTACCGACAGTGTTTGGAATATCCTTGTAGATACTCAAAACTCAGCTGGACAAGCCCCTGAGCAACCCAGTTTAATTTGTGTCTGTTTCTTTGGGGGATTAGGATCAGGAGAACAAAAGTCACTTCCAAATGGTTGTTTTGTGGTTCTGCTGTAAAATGTCAGTGAAAATTCAAGTGAAAACATGAGAAGTGCTTTGAATATTACTTCATAAACACAACAGCAATTTTGGCTGGAAAGTTAATGACTTTATTTTCTTCCTTCAGTGTTACAGTTAGGAAGAAATTCCTGCACTGAAGAAGAAACTGACAAATTTTCCACCACAGACTTACAGAACTGTTAGGCTTGGAAGAGACTTCAGGAGATCATCTAGTCCACTCTCCCTCCCAAGGCTGGGTCACCTAGAGCAGGTTAAACAGCAATGCGTCCAGGTGGGTTTTGAATGCCTCCAGATAGGGAGACTCCACAACCTCCCTGGGCAGCCTGTTCCAGTGCTCTGCCACCCTTAAAGTAAAGTTCTTCCTCATGTTGAGATACAACTTCTTGTGTTTCAGTTTATTACCATTGCTCCTCATCCCCTTGCTGGGCACCACTGGAAAGAGTCTGGCACCATCCTCTTGACATCCATCTTTGAGATATTTATATGCATTCGTGAGATTCCCTCTGTTTTTTCTTCCCTAGACTAAACGAGCCCAGCTCATGCTTCTGCCAAGGTAGAAGGAGATTTTGCTTACAATTGACTGATTTTTTAAATGGGATTAAACACAGATCTCTGGTTTTTAGAGGACAGTTTTTGTCAATTTTTAGAATTTTAATTTTCATCAAGGGTGAATTTTGCTTGAGTGGAAATAAACTGCAAGAAATGCAGGATTACTCAGCTTCTCACTTTGTGGCCTTTTGACTGCTTTTGAGGGATCCGGGAAATAAAACTAAGGTCTGCTACCCTAACCACTCTAGCCAGTAGTTGTGTGTCTGCTGGAAAATCTTCTGAGGCCTTCAGATGAAAGGTTTGGAAACTACTATGTCTTGGAGGACGGGTCGTGATAATTTTTGCGAGGTGCTCAGCAAGTGCAGAAAAGCCTTTGTTGTGTATGCCTGAATGCAGTGAGCCTCTGGGGAAGGAGTGCAGTCTTATTTGAAAAGAGTTTAGGTTTCTTTTGAAGTGTAGGATTCTCTCAGGAGAAAGTAGACAGATTTGTAAATCTCTTAATGAATTTCTATACTTGTTACATCAGTTAGTATAGGAATTTCTTTTCTCTTCTGTGCCTTGGTGACTTGGGATGTTAAGGAGACAAAACTTGCCTAACATCCTGCACCAGGCCAGTAACAGAGAGAGAAGCAAGAGTCCTTGTGGCTGGAGTCCTAGTACCCGCTAAGCAAGCTGCTGCCTCTGGCTACTAAGGTGCCTGCTTGCATGCAACTTTCTAAAGTGAGTTTACAGTTCACTGGTCTGCAGTTTCATTTGGGTTGTCAGAGTTGATCCATATGGGTGATATTGCTGAACATTTTGTTTGTTTGTTTTTTAACTGAGTGTAAGTTTTACAAGAGTGGTGCATACTCCTTGAGGTATCCAGTTGGGAAAGTTTGCAAATTATAAATAGTTTTTTTGTAACCAATAGGCTTGTTGTTTTCTAGAGAGCTACCAGAACTGCTTGGAGGGATAGACATTGGATATCCAGTCCTGCTAACTACCAAAGCCCTCCATGTACACGTGTGTTTTGTACAGCATTAAAAAAAAAATTAAAGTGGGGTTTTTTTCCCCCGAAGCCAAAGGTCCAGTGTACAAGCAACACTTCCCTTGCAGTCTTTCCAACCCACAATTTATGGTGTCACAATTTAAATCCCCAAATAAAAAATGAGCAGTTAGTTTGCAAACCACATTTGCCATGTGTAAATTCTGCAGTCACCCTCATTGTATTTGAATTTACAGGAACCAAGAAGGAGTAGCCTAAAGGGAATATTGATTTCTCTGTTTAACTACTTGGTGGTCTCTGTAGTGTGGAGAGGGGTCATTTTATTTGACTTTAGGGGCTTTATTTTCATCTGCAAGTTTTAGTGCATTGCTCGTGGTTACCTATGTTACTATGTTACTGCCTGGAATTTTTTTACCTCAGAACTTGAAAGGAAGTTCCTTAGTAAGGAGAGAAACCTCAGTAGTGGTTAGGATAGAAGTCACATCTGCATCAGGCAGGTATATGCAGAAAAGAAAATCAAGACAGTGCAAAAGCACTGAGGTTGAAAAATGTTCTGTTTTTTTTTCTTAAGGCTACATCATACACTCTGGAGGAAAGAGAAGTTTATTTTAAAAAGAGTGAATTGTGGAAGTTTGCTAGTTGTATGAACTTCTCTTTGGAGGGGGGGAGATGTGTGTTTTCAGAATATTCAGAATATTGGTGATTTTTTTTTTTTTCTCCCAGGCCGGCTTCTCTATTGTCTTGACACTATGTGCCTCTGTTTTTGTTTGATTGCCACTCTGTTTGGGGAGAATCTTGGAAAAACATTATGGCAGTTCTTAGGGTAGGCAGTAGCTGTATTCAGAATTTCCACTTTGCATCACCATCTCTTTTATACCAGAGTCATCTGGAGCAAATGAGAATGGAGATACAAGGCTGTGCTTTGTTATTTATCACATTCTGACTTTAAGCTTATAATAGTTCAGAGTACAGAAAGGTCTGTGGAAAGCTAATGGTATCTGCTGTCTGTTCTGGATGTAGTTCACAGTAACACAGCTCAAGTTTCACATTGTAGTCAATCCCATCAGGAGGCATCTAGAGCCCTTTTTTTTTCAAAATAAAATTGGTCGGGCATGGATATTAGTGGACTATTTCTAAAGAATCTATGGGAGATACTTACAAGGACATCTGTTGCCAGTAGGCTTAAATTTGCTGTATTGGGGTGCATGCCAGTCCTGGACCATCTACAAACTGCAAAAACCAGAAAGTTTAAAAACTGTCAGGCTTTCCAGTAATAAACTGGAGTACTGGGATTTGCACAAATGAGGTCTTGCTTGTTGATTCTGCCAAGGTAATCCTGGCTTGCTAATCGAAAACCAGCTCCAGCAGTGTGAGGAAGTGAGAAGAGTCTTCTCTTAGATGAGCAAGACAGAAATCGTAAGTCTTGGACAGCCCAGTGGCTTTTGGGGAATGCACTAGGGACTCCATTCCCCTGCAACTGCAGTGATTTTGCGTTGCTTTATTCTTCCCTACTTTAACTTGTGATATATACGTACTTTAAATTACAGGAATGAGAGTTCTCAAGGACTGGTAGCAACTCTTTAATGGCCAACAATAAAAAAAACCCACAAACTTTTGATCTTCAGTATTTGCTGTGCAAACTCATTGTTCATGTCAATTAAAGCATTTCCCCTGTTGAACTCCCCAGGAGCCTGCCAACAAGTACACTAGTCTGATTGCATATGAAAGTTGCCTGTGCTCTGGTTTCCTATGCAAGACAAAAGACTGAAGTGGCCAGTTGCTTTCCTCAAACAGTCACTGCATTGCTCTTCATGACACTGGAAGCTCTCCTCTCAAGTGTTTTGGCCAGATGGACTCAGTAGGCCTAAAATTGTCACAGCAACAGTTATGGGGGAATATAACCATAGTAGAAGCAGAAAGAAGTTTGAGTATCTGGGGGGGCTGTAACAAAAGTCTCCAAAATATTTACAATTAAACAGCAAGTGAAACTTTTTATTTAAAGTTAGTATGAATTGACTTTATTTTGGTAGGTGTTGTCGTTGGGGTGTGTGTTTTTGTTTTCTTTTTTCCTGACCTGTCTGACTTTTCCCTGTTAACATGTTAAGAGAGGGACAAAAAAAGAAAAATTTGTTATCCAAAGCAAGTGGCTGTCAGTGTTTTGTATACAAATTTTATTTAGAAGTTGTAGAAGGGCGGTAAAACAGTTGGATTTTTTTTTTTTTTTGAGAGAGATTGGGTTTGGGTTTTTATTCTGGTAATACTGTATTTATGTCTAAAGTTATGTAAACCACAGAATTCTTCAAGGCAAGCTTTTCTAAACAGTTGAAGCACCTAGCATGCTTTATTATTGCAGGTAGACAGCATGATGCTTTTTCATGGCCAGAGTTGTCTCATCTAGTTCTGTTTTGAGCATGAGTCATGAATCCTTTACAGTTTTGAAGGCCCTTCAGGAATGTGAGTAGGACAAACATACTAAAGAAAAGACAGTCAAGACTGTGGATGAGATTTACTGTGTGGTGACACAGTACTCATTTCTAAGATGAATATGCTTTTAGCAAGGCCCTGGTTATGTTCCTATTGATAGATAGTTCTCTTCTTCTTCTCAAGAATGTGTAGTGCTCTCAAAAGAGCTCTTCTCTAAAGCCTTTTGACTTTTCTCTGGCTTTTCAGTAGTTTGTTTAGAGGCATTATGCTTGAAATTTATTACGTTTTAAAATTTGTTAACATTGCGGGGAACTGAAAGGTCAGTTTAAAAGCTGCTTCCTAAAAGCCTTGAAAAGAGATGATCTGAACCAAAATGGCAAGTCTGTAGCTATATCTTTCTTAATTAGCTGTTCTGTCCTCCTTGGGCTTCCTCATTACATACTTGCTATAGTAAAAGCCATACATAGTATCTTTATCTAAAAATATCTTTGGACTTCCAGTTAGGTTGCTAAACTCTCAAGTTACAAGTGAGCTTTTTTAGAAGACAAAAGAGGTTCCTCATCTCCAAGAAGCTTTTGTTAAAAGGCTGCTCATAGTGCACAGCTTGTCTGATTGTAAGCTTTGCCTAGTTGGCGGTGCTGTTAAGGAATACTCTACTAAGAACCAGAATGTACCTTGTTTTATGACCAAGGTCATAAAACTCAAGCCTTTTCCTTTCAAAAAGATTAAATGGTCTCTGAACTATATTGTGCTGGCTGGCCAAAAATACTGTACAGTGAAGTCACAGCAAAAAATGCTTAAGATTGTGTGAATGTGTTGTGATAGTGTTCTGTATATATTTGGAAAAGTGGACAGCATTTATTCAGGGATGTATTTTCTGCTTTCAAATCAGACTCCAGTCTGGGAATCAGGAAATTGCATGTATGCAGCCATGTACATATTTCTATTTTTTGTTGTCAACTTGGTCATTTGACAAGGGATTTAAAGGATTAATTTGTTTTCTGATGCCAGGGAATATTTTTACACCTTTTTCAAAAATTTTTTCATATGGCTTTGGTTTACGTCCAGCTTATATGGTAGTGTGGTATGTACACCTCTGAGAGAATTAAGTCTAGTGCTTAAATGGGATGCTCCACATGGTCTTGAGGAGATGGAGGCTTCAGTTTCCCTGCCCCTACAGACTTCACATGACATTGAAAAAATTGTGTGTTAATTCTGTCTGTGCTTAATCCTATTTTGTCCAAATGACACTTTGAAGATAAATGTGTAATAGAATATGATATTCTCAGATATTGTAGTGGTCATAGCCACAGTAATACTGAAAGAAAAAAGATGCTTTTGATAAATCCTTTTGTTGTGGAGTGTTTTTTGCTGTGTCAAAGAGATAAGGCAGATAGTGTTAGAAGGGAGCTGTTGTGTAGACTGAGGCAAAATCAGTGGTCCAGCCACTTTTCTTTCAAGGGTGTCACCACTGTTCATTATCACAGTCTCTGTGCAGTTTTACGTCAGGAGTTATCACTATAACTGGTTTCCAGTCTCATCAAAGGGCATCAATTTTTAGATGTATAACCAAATCACTTATTTCTTGTTTCCAAGTGGTGCTGCTTGATCTGCAAAAATGAAAGTAAAAATACAGTTTCTTGAGGCTTTGTTCACCTGAAGTGAAAGACAAGCACTTTGTTCTCTATCAGAGAGTACTTGGCCAAAAGGACTTGAGGCTGTCATGAAGAAAAAGTGGTTGCTGCACTGGTTCTCATATTTTCATATAGAATTAGGTAGGAGGAAGATGGCTTTTGCTTAAAGATTTACAGTGAATGATAAGCATTGAAGGCTGCCAGAAAGAGATTCTGTAGTAAAAATGACTCATATAGAAGCTTCAGCACTTAATAGTCTGTGGGGAAAATAAAGGCATCTAATTCTT
>VYZS01072154.1:0-10095 GCA_013400695.1 Neodrepanis coruscans
GGCAAATCTCCTGCTGACAGATCCTCTGTTGACTGCAGCAGAATGAGTCAGTTTACACCAGATGAGCAGGAGGCTTTGGGGCTCTAAGCTGAACCACTGATTTATGGCATGACACTGGTAGTCTCTTTGACCTCTTTATATGCCATCCATCCTGCTAAGGAGTGGGGGGGCAGGGAGGAGGGGTGCTGGACCTTCCTGGAATTGAGATGATAGACCCAAATAGAATTTCCCTAGGCAAAATAAAACATTTCAGAGTTAAATTTCTTGAGAGAGCTGATGGGTTAGCCTTGTAATTCTCAATATATTACCATTACATGTTATCCAGAGCTCAGCTCCCAGTGCAGCTGGGGTTCATGCCACACATAACTAACCGCATTTGTTTTGCTGCCAGGGGACCTCCCTTGCTATGGAGATGGGGAATGGCTTCATCCTACAAAAGAGAGTCAGTTGAACTTTCCAAGGAGTCAGTATTATGAGCCCACGACCTTTCACATGAAGGTACTTAGAGAGCAACTGAGAAGTAGCAGAGTCTGGGGAGGGAGGGCTCACCTAAGCATTAGAAAATAAAGAGAGACAAATCACATATTTTTGAAAATGCAGCAAACGTGCCTCTTAAATAGACAGTGAATTTGTGATTTTCATTGAGAGCAGACGATTGCGTATTTCAGCTTTGTCATGAATGACTTGAACTACCGAATAGGCAAAATTTTCCTTACAGAAGCATCTGAGACAAAAGGTGATTGTAAATAATGGGCTAAAGTAGCTCTATTTTGCTCTTTGCTTTACTTCCTAAAGTTGCCAATTATTTCAAATTATGTATATAAATTCTGTGATGTAGACTGCTGTCCATTGAGACATATGCTCAGGCTTTTAAACTCATTTCCTCTGGCCCTTTCGCTTTGGTATAAACCCAAAAGTGTTTTATGGGCCTCACTGGCAGAGATAATGGGTTTCTCTGGATCAGGTCATGCATACTGCATTGCACCAGACACAAGTCAGACATGCAGAAGTTCGTAGAACAGACTTGGAGTCTCCAAGATGCAACAGATCCACTAGAGTCTCTAACCCTACCGAGTGATTTAAGCAATGCTTAAATCAACCTGCGTCACCATTTGGGGCAGGTTACTCAGCTCAGCAAAGCTGTAATTTGGGCTTCAGTGGGGAAGATCCACTCAGATCTCACAGAATATTAAACTTACTGGTGGCGGTGCCTTCTAGTCTGGGATCTGTGAATGCTCAGGAATCTTGTGGATCCATCCTGAAAGCTCCTGCAGAGGTAGCAAGGAAAAGCTTAGTTTCACTAGACTTAAGTTTGCTATGCAGATATCCACACCTTCATCAAAATCCACAGACTACAAAACTTGATTTAAGACTTTGCTCTCATATGTAACAACTTGATACTAACATTTTCAATTCCTTATTCACAGATGGATTATTTCAGCAAGTTGAGAACATGTATCCAATGCTCACTAAGCAGCCCTCACCTGCTAAAATTCACTGGAGTTATTTTGTAATGTCTAAAATTTTGTGAAAACCCAATCTTGCCTGGCATTGCCTCATGTAAATCAAACTCTGAACAACAGCAAAATCTTACTCTGAGAAGGATGTAGAAGCAAAGAAACAATACAGTGGGCAATGAAGACACCAAGAAAGAAGCAGCAGATTATTTGACAAAATAAGAAGGAGGAAAGGGAGGACAGAAAAGCAGAAAATATAGAAATTAGCCTGTAAGAGTAGAAAGTCACACAGATTCTCACTGTTCCATCTCTTTCAGCCTGGAAGACAGCCAGGTCATGGTCTAAAAATGTTGCACAGGTGTGGTGGCATGAATGCGGTGGCTGTGAGGTGGCACCTGGCAGCCTTTGGTCCACAGCCAGCCCTGCTGGACCTCTGCACCCTTGTGGCTCCTGGGGCAGGGACCAGACCCTCCTGGAAAATGCCAGTCATACTGTTATCCCATAAATTATTAGTAACAAAAAACCTGACAGGTAAACACAAGCAAAAAATTGTGTCTGAATATAAAGCAGGCAAGTGCCCTGCTCTGAAAAGGTTCGTAACTGCCCCAGGAGACCAAAACACGTCTTTTAGTACAAAATGTCATAGAAGAGTACAAGGAAGTTGTACGAAGGAACTTGTCATCCTACGTCAATTTCACATTTATCAGCATCTGAGGATAGAGACATTGCAGCCTCTTGGAAGCACAGAAAAATTAAAGATGGAGAAAACCTGGCAAAGCCTGGTTTTCCATGTAAGATAACAGAACAGCAGTTTCAGGGAGCTTATTTTAGCCAAATGAGGGTCTCTGCAGCTGGCAAATAATTTGATTCTAAAGCCCTTTCTAAAGAGTGAACAGAATGTCAGGAGCACAAGGAGTCAACCATTCCCAAGGGCATTTTTCTGATGGCTGCTACGATGCCCTGGTGTTTTTAGACACAAAAAGAAAATGGTCCCTGAGACATCAGAGAGGGCAATGGCCAGGGCAGAAGAGAAATTGCAGACAGCCAATCTGGGGCTTAGATCACCCTAAGAAGCATTCAGAAGCAAAACCTGTTTCAGGAGAAGATTCTGGCTTGTCAAGAGCAGAATTAATGACAAAGAAACACCAATTAGCATGATTTTAAATATTCCTCTAAAATATGCTATAAATTGTTTTGCCCTTGGGAGAGCCAGAACAAAAGACGAGCATAAAACTGCTGGCAAAATGCAAAAGTCTCCATCTCACTGTGCAGGCAGATGGAGTTATTTAGTAAATTCTCTACAGTCTTCTCTGGGCTATAAGGAAAAGAGTTAAAAAAAAAAACCCTGCCCAAAGTTTCAGTCAATATTTACCTCTTGGGTTAATAAATTGTGATCCTGACCTCAACAGAAGTCAATATCTTCTGATTATTATACTCAGGCACCTTTTTATTTGTACTCACTCATTGTATAATGAGTCACCCGTTTCCACTGGCAACTCACTTTCATTTTGAATGTCTGAATTGAACAATCATTTATACTCCAAAGGCATAAGACAAAATTACTATAAACTAGAGCTGTAAAATGTGGACATAGGTTGCTATTTCCAGTGAATAAGCAAGCTTGGGTGGGAGGCGGGCAGAAGGGATCAAGGATTAAGCACAAAAAATAGCTGGTTAAATCCTCTTTTAAATACCTCTGAGTGACAAGGAGCAGAGAGAGGAAAGCTCTGAACTATAATATTAAATACAATTAGGCTGCAAGAGTGGAAGGAAAGAAAAGATAACAATCTTGCCTGAATAGTAAACTTATTTTAATGGAACATTATTATGCTTTCTCCCTAATATAACCAAAAGCACCATCAGAAAATATATGCCAAAGGTAACAAGTATAGATTCACACACTTGCAAGCCAAGCCACAAAGACAGACCTGAATGAAAGTCACCACACACTTGCTGCTTCATTAGAAGTGGACTGGGACAGAGCTGGAGGGAGAAAATTCAGGGTGATATTCTCATAATTATGTAATGTTTTATATAATACCACAGGTGTGCACTGTGCTTTCCTGAAAGAAATCAAAGCACAGTCTCCCCCAGCAAGATCAAGAATCAGCTAGAATCACATTTTTGCTCTTCAACTTCTCATTGTTTGAACATCCCCCACTGACTACAATAAAAATGTTCTTTGGGTTTACAAGGCTTGTGATGGAAAGATTTTCACCCACATAACCCACTATGCCCATCTCTTTTAAAAGAGTAAGTAACTTTATCAGTTTAAGTTTGTCTGGTTTGACATTATTCTCTTGACATTAACCCCAGTCTTGCAAACAATGGTGAGAGCAGCTCATCTCTAGCTTAAATACAGTAATTTTTGAAGAGTGGAAAATCAGCAAATTATGATCAAATCAATCATGACCTGGCTGCCTTTGTGAACACTAATAAACTTCATAAAAATCATCCTAACATATTTCTTCTAAAAACCACATTACAATAGTGCATGGCACTACTCTAATACCATATTACCTTGTACTGCAAATAAAAAATAGTTCATTATGACCAAAGAAGATAATGCCGTACTCATGGGAAAATGAGCACTGTTTTAAACTAGAAAAGAAGTTGTCATTTTTAGATGTGACATTCAGCCCAATATTTATCGGTTCAGTATTTTTTATTCTCTGTTAATACTGTGCTTAACTTATATATATTCAAAAGGGNCTTATTATTATTATGCTTTCTCCCTAATATAACCAAAAGCACCATCAGAAAATATATGCCAAAGGTAACAAGTATAGATTCACACACTTGCAAGCCAAGCCACAAAGACAGACCTGAATGAAAGTCACCACACACTTGCTGCTTCATTAGAAGTGGACTGGGACAGAGCTGGAGGGAGAAAATTCAGGGTGATATTCTCATAATTATGTAATGTTTTATATAATACCACAGGTGTGCACTGTGCTTTCCTGAAAGAAATCAAAGCACAGTCTCCCCCAGCAAGATCAAGAATCAGCTAGAATCACATTTTTGCTCTTCAACTTCTCATTGTTTGAACATCCCCCACTGACTACAATAAAAATGTTCTTTGGGTTTACAAGGCTTGTGATGGAAAGATTTTCACCCACATAACCCACTATGCCCATCTCTTTTAAAAGAGTAAGTAACTTTATCAGTTTAAGTTTGTCTGGTTTGACATTATTCTCTTGACATTAACCCCAGTCTTGCAAACAATGGTGAGAGCAGCTCATCTCTAGCTTAAATACAGTAATTTTTGAAGAGTGGAAAATCAGCAAATTATGATCAAATCAATCATGACCTGGCTGCCTTTGTGAACACTAATAAACTTCATAAAAATCATCCTAACATATTTCTTCTAAAAACCACATTACAATAGTGCATGGCACTACTCTAATACCATATTACCTTGTACTGCAAATAAAAAATAGTTCATTATGACCAAAGAAGATAATGCCGTACTCATGGGAAAATGAGCACTGTTTTAAACTAGAAAAGAAGTTGTCATTTTTAGATGTGACATTCAGCCCAATATTTATCGGTTCAGTATTTTTTATTCTCTGTTAATACTGTGCTTAACTTATATATATTCAAAAGGGTGTATCTTATTCAGAAGGAGCAGAGTTGTCCTGCATAAACTTCAGAAAAGGATGTCATTATGAGTAGATTTTCCCTTCTACTTCACAAATCCATTTACAATATACTTGCTGTAAGAATGTTTTAAATAGAGACCAGCAAACAATGTTATTTAGAAAGCTCATACACCAAAAACCAGGTGAACTTGAAAAAAAAATTACATAAACCCAGAATTTAAAGAAATCTCCCCCACAAAGAAGACACAAGCCAGAAACATGCTGAAGCTCAATACATTAGAGATTTATTTTATGTTCTTAGACCTGCTCCTACTAAATTCAGATGTTTTTCACCATGAACTTGATATTCTTTATTTTCATCTAATGACCTTTTTCAGCAACTGCCACCTCAATGACAACAAGTAAACAGGCTAATTCATGTGCCATTAAATAGCATGCATATCCATAGGGGAAGGCTGGAAACTGTCTTGGGAATAGAAATGAATGAAGTTTCAGTAGGTTTTGATAAATCTGTGGGTACTTTGTAGCTACAGAAAATTTTCAACAGCCTTTATAATAGCTTGGAAATGGCAAATACAACACATCAGCATCAATAGACAGAAATTGCAATAAGGTGGGCAAAACATAGCCAGATGCTGTTTTTTATGAAAAATCTAGTGTGTTCCCAGGGAGATGTGTGCTTTTGAAAATAAATTATTCCTCCATATATACTTCAGCAGACAAAGTTAAAGTAATTATCTTGTAGTGAATGAAAAGACTCAGACACAGTGGAACATTCCATAGATTTAGTTGACTGTGATTGGAGCCCAAGATACTCTAAGCCAAACTTCATCATAGCAACCTTCTCTGGCCAAACTCAAATAGAGTAATTTATATATTTGTGGTGAAATAAGCAAATGTGTCCCAGTCTGCTTGTCCATATTGGGTAAGGGTGCAACAGAGCCTCTCACTGATGTTTGGAAGGAAGTTCACTGCATTGTTTGCCAATACCAGCATCCCCAGCCAGATGCAGTATTGGTATGTACCAATGATCACATATTACAGAGAAAAATGTAGCTATGACATTTTTAATGATGCAAAATGTTTTTTCTGTGGTTTCATTCTCTGCTATTTGAAGAACAAGTCAAAAAACCTGAAACGATGGCCAGCCTTGCAGAAAGCTAAGGCCTCCAGGTCACATAGTTTTAGTCAGAGAGCGATTATTTGCATGCATGTTTTTGACAGGGCAAAACCGGGGATGAGACAATTGTTCTTCTCTCTTGTATATTTCCAGAACAGAAACTGCAGAAATAGAGAAAGGACATAGCATTCAATTCTAAGTTTTTGCAGGGAAACTGGAAATACTGCTCTTGTGGGAGATACAATTCTCAAGCTCTCTTTCAACATGCTGAGGCCCGACAGAAGAGTAGATAATTTCCACGATGATATTTCCATGAAGTTATACAGAGACAGGAGGAGTACTTCTACAAGGAGAGCAAAGGTTCTGGCCGTTGGCCACAGTGCTGTAATTCACAGCTCAGAATGTCACTGCAAGCAATGCCACCAATGTGGAAGCACAGAAGGCAACTGAAACAAGCATCGCCACCAGAGAGCACCTCACCAGGAAGCAGAGCAGAGCTTGGACTCAGGGTTTGGATGGGGTGATTATCCCTCTCTGTCCTCTGCAGAAGGAAGCTTCGCTCCTGCCCAGCACAGTGCCACGCTGGCAGTGGAGCTGTGCCAGGCACCATGGCACAGGCAGGGACTCCACTGCAGGCTTTCTGCAGCCTTCTCTGCACTGAGACCACCCGGGCCATAAAGTGTCTCCAAGATAAGGACGGCAAGCTGCAGTTTCTTTTAAATTCACGGCAAGCCATTGCGAAGAGCAGAGAATATGTTTGATGCCTGTGCTGCTAAAGAGATTCAGTGAGTCTCCTAAATTAGTACAAATTTCTCAATCCTAAGGAAATATAAGAGGGACTTGTAAAGGAAGGAAGGAGGCAGATGGTTTCTGCAATGGAAAACAACAAATTATTTTTGTTAGAGGATTTTGGAATTACTTGAAGGACCATTCCTACTGGCAGCAAAGATACTAACAGCTACAAATGTTACAAAATAGCAATTCAGCAGTTATTTTTTCAGTCACTTTCACTACGGAATGGTATGAGATTTTAATTAAAAAGCTTAATATCTTCAGTTGGATGGATTTTTGTTTTCTTCTGTGCTCTGTCTCCTCTTTATTTTTCCAAGCAACAACAAGCAATATAACGTACTGACCAAAGTGTAATGGAATGGACTAAAATATAAGAATCATAAAAATACTTGTTTACAATACAAGCCATGGACTAGTATCAGCAAGTGTTTGAAAGCACTGAAAGAACATTTGCAGCCCCCACCTTTATGATCAAGTAAATCCTAGCTTTTTTGCAGAAAATAATACTCAATAAGGAATACAATCTAAATCTTGAATTATATAAAAATCACAACACGTTTTTTTCTGTGCTCCCCTAAAATTCAATAAGTAGTTCAATAGATCATATTTATTCCTTTCACCCTTCCGGGGAAAAAGTGATTCTTAGGCAAAGAGCTTGCTGGCCAAATTTCAATCTGAAAATAACCTTTATGGCTGAGTTATAAAACAATGACAATAAGGGTTTATGATGTGAAAGTTGATGCAGGCTTTACTGCTTTGGCATGATTGGTGAAGCTGTATTTAAAAAGAAACAAAAAACCCAACAACAAAAAACCCCCACAAAACAAAAACCCCACAGACATTCTCTGTCTTTTGACTAACTAATAGAAGCTGTGTGCTATCACAGCCATATAAATCTAAAGTCTTAAACCACTCCACCCTTATTATCTCTTCCAAAAGAAAAATGTTTATAATAATACATATATTGACTTTAGCTTTTTGTTCAATAACAAGATTTACTGCCCCACTCTTCAGTCAATTGTAACCTCTTTGGGTCAACAAATCTCGATACTGATCTCAATAGAAGTCAATACCTGCTTATTACTTACCTCCGCATTTAGACGCCTATCACAAATTCTTATGGACATCCCCCTGACAAGCAGAAATGAATACTTTCTCTTTAGTTTTTATACAAAATAGACTTACGTGCTTTTCATGCAGTCATTTGTAATGCCATGAGGTGATGTTTTTATGGAAAAAATATTATACATTAGTTTCTGGAACTAAGATTTATTTAGTTTCTCTGTTACTTCTTTAAAAATTCACAGACCGACCTTCTTAAAATTCCTACTTTTATCCCTACATAAGATGTAATTTAGCAATCTGTTATTTTGTCTTTATCAACAGAGAAAGTCAAATGATAGTAAAACTGAAAACTAGTTGCAAGTAATAATACACAAACTAATATCTCATAAGTTCAACAGAAAAACATACCAATCACTTTCTTGGTTGCCTTTGTATAATGCTAACATAAAAAATGAGCCTAAAAATCAGTATTACACCTGCATTTCTATATGAATTGATTCTGTACTTACATAGAGTCATCTATTTGGTACCTAAAGCAGCAAACATTTGCTATGAGAGAACAATTGAATCATGACTTTATACCTTATATGTGAACAGATTAAATGGGTATCTATTTACTATACAATATTCTTGTATAAGAATCATAACATAATTGGACATGAGAAATCCATTTTAAAATACAGTCTCATTGGACTTGGTCTTGAAAATTGGATTTACTTACACCACACATGTAAGTAAATGACAATTTACTTTATTTCAGAACAGAAACTGAGAACATATGGTACAGAAGTACTGAATGCATGGCAACGAAATTTTAGAAGTTATGTTCAAAGATGCCTTTAGACGTGTCTGAAGCACCTGCTAGGAACTCCATAATCCTTTCTAGTTGTACACAGCAGAAAACAGTTGGAGCAACGATCCAAAAATTGAATACTATTATTTTGTTCTTGTCTTGAAATCTTCACATCAGAACATTGCAAATGGCAGTGAGAGTATTTGTACTGCCAGCAATGGAAGGATGGCAAGAATGGAAGGATGGAAGGAAAACAATGACTAGATAAAGTGTATATTAAAGATGTAAATGTAAAATCCATTTTTAAGTTTTTCTTTTTAGCCGAGCCAGTGCAATTCATATAACACTATGTAAGACTTGTTTAATGTTGAACATTCCCATCACTGTCCCATAACATTTACTTTATCCGAGGAAACACGAGGCTGCGCAATCTGCTATCATTCCTGTGTATACACATTAAATCCTGGAGTCTGAAAAACTTCCATAAACTGGAAATTTTTATGTGGTTTATGCACAGGAGCCCCCATTCTCAACTTATTGACGCCAGGTTTGCATATGCCATTGGGATAAATGTAATATGATGCATGAGAATCATGCCTAGACTTACTTAAGAACTGTATTTGACTATCAAGGTGAGCTAATTCAAAATTAAATAGTTTTTCGGGCTAAACAAAATCAATATTATTTATAGGATGTGATAGTAGGCCTAAAAAAACCCCATTTCTAGTTTTAAAAAATAGATAAAGTTATACTGATTTACAAACATAAGGCATTAGGCTGCTCAGATGCACAGAAGTGTCATGTTAAAGATCTAGGTCAAGAAACACCAATAAAACTCCCATTCATCTCATTAGTCAAGGAGCTCAGTGAAAAGTCAAGAAAGGTTAAAGAGCTCTGTCTAGCATCAGATATTCCTGCAGGATGACAAGTTATTCTTTATGAGGAGGTTTAATGACTGTCTCTGACAGCCCAGTGAAGACCACGTGCTCTCTGGGCTGTGGCACCAAGAGCCTCCATCACACCCTATCTCCAACTATGGCTGACCCTCTGCCGAGCCTAGTCTAATGACAGTGCCACCATTTACACTGTCATACCTAGAGAACTGGATCTATATGATCCAAACCACACATGGATACATAACTAGGAGAGAAGGTAAGCCCAGCTTCCTCACCCCATTCTTTCTGCTGTGGATCCATGACAAGGAGGAGTGCAAGTGTGCTACTGAAGAGCAGACATAGTGGGATGCAGCCAGGAGTTATAACCAAA
>VYZS01072168.1:518-15211 GCA_013400695.1 Neodrepanis coruscans
AACCCAGTGGGCTGAGGACTGGCTATTGCTCAGTCTGCAGGCAAAACCTATTAAGAAATGAAAGGAGACATCTCTAATGTTCTGCCAGAGTTTTCACCTAAAAAAACCACCATAACAAACATAACTATGGGCATTTTAAGTGGTATGGTGATTTCCCTGTCTTTACATCATTCTCTCCCCAAGAAATGAGACTGCTAAAGCAATGTTTTCTTGGTGAATGGCAATTTTCATCTGCCACAACAGTGTTCTATCAGCATGGCATAGGCTGCCTTAGGTAGCTGAGCCAACTTCTCCCCTCTTACAACTGTATATAGGGAAAAATATATCGAGTAGAGACTGTTGTGAGTACCAAGCATGCAGTTCAGCAGCCTCTCTCTGTGCTGTTAACTCTCTGCCTCAGTTGTAGCTTCCTGGGTTTTCAACTTCTTTCTTCAAACCAAAATCACTCAGGAATAGAAATCTGACATTTACAATCTCATATAAGGTAACTTCATTCATTTTCATAAAATTGAGTCTGTGCCTTAAGATTCTTTATCGGTTGATGGGATTTTAAGAGTTGTAGAAAAGCTAAATGATGCCCAGGTACATTGTGGCTTTACTCTTCAGCTCTTCTAAAAGCTTTGTTTAGTGCCATTTTGCAAGATGAGATGTTTAAAGGATCATCTATCTACTGAGCTTTTTGATATGTGAGAAAACTCAAGGGCACTTCCCTCCATGGTTGGACTAGGATTTATACAATTCTTCTTGTCAGATTTTCCAACAGCATGTGAAAGACACAAAATCTATTTGAATATCAGTAAAATCTTTTAAAGACATGACAATAATACTCCATCTACCTCAGAGGTGTCTGTTTATACTAAAATTCAGGAACTGCCTTCCTGGTTATATATATATATAAAAGAAAAGAAAAATCTTCAAGTGTTTTATCAACACCTCTTTGCCTTTTAAGTGGATATTTTATGACCACATGCTTTTCCCCTGGTATTTGGGATGTTATTTTTATATCCCTGTTAACACAAGTTGAAAGCAGATCAATCTTCTTTGTTTGTGCTTAATGTCTTCTGCCATTTCAACAGGTGAATGATAAAAGTGTAAGGGAAAAGGGAAGTCTGGTGTGATTAGTTTATATAGGAAAATAGGAACGATAACAGAAATGTATTGCAGATAGTTATTTCCATTTCAAATAAATGTTGATAAATCACTGCTACAAGTGACCTTATATCTGGTCACTGTTAGAAAAGCAGAGGTCTAATTTTTATTATTATCTTATTCAATAGCATGGATAGTATTTTAAAACTCTGCTTTGGTGTTTTAAAGCAGCAACAACTTGCTATTAATACTGAAAAACTAAGAAAACATATTTTCTTTTTTGGCATATTCCTTTGCTTCTTCTTGGAAATCCCAATGTCTTCAGTAAATGCTATGCACCTCTATATCCAGAGAAATATATGTTCTGACAATGATCTAATGAAACTTATGTTCAAGGCTTGGCTTCTGTTACAAGGTCGAGTCTTCAGCTAGTCACCTCCATATAATTTCTGCTTTTATTTGTACATGTGAGTCCAGAAACACCTAAATACAGTGTCAACTTAGATGCCAGAAGAGCATGTGCTTTGAAAGAAATGCTTTAAAGCATAACTAAGCTAAATCTTTTCCTTAACACAAAGTACTGTAAGAAAGCAAGCCTAGGTTCATGCTGGTGTGTAAAGAGGCAAAAAGTCAGGGGCTTGATCAGGGAGGGGGTTCAGATGGACCCAACTTCTATAGCTCATTATAAACATTCTGCTTTATTGGGATCTGTAACTTCTCTTCACAACTGAGTTTCCTACCTGTTAAATGCAATAACAGCATTTGTGGTTGCATAGCAGATAAGTTGGGGAGTAAAAGTCAGATACTGGCTTCTTAAAAGCTGGAATGTATGTGTATTCTCCTTGGGTATTTTTTAGCTACTGCCAGGCAGAGCTGGAAAAATGGATCCTGGTATCCCTAGTCCCTAGGGATATCCCTAGGGATATGGAGCTGTAGCAGCTACCAGATAAGCAGCTCTCCCAAGGAACTAGCTAAAGTCCATTTGCAGGAGGTTTTCTTTGCCCCAAGCACACCTATGTGCAGCCCAAATGTGTTGCCATAAAACCTCTTGGCACCTACATGGTGCTCCACAGCATAGAATTTCAAAGCACTGTGTGCATGCAGGCGGACCCAGGCTTCCCTCTGCTTTGGGGNTGGGTATTTTTTAGCTACTGCCAGGCAGAGCTGGAAAAATGGATCCTGGTATCCCTAGTCCCTAGGGATATCCCTAGGGATATGGAGCTGTAGCAGCTACCAGATAAGCAGCTCTCCCAAGGAACTAGCTAAAGTCCATTTGCAGGAGGTTTTCGTTGCCCCAAGCACACCTATGTGCAGCCCAAATGTGTTGCCATAAAACCTCTTGGCACCTACATGGTGCTCCACAGCATAGAATTTCAAAGCACTGTGTGCATGCAGGCGGACCCAGGCTTCCCTCTGCTTTGGGGGCTGGGGGTGAGCTCTGTGTCTCAGATCCAAGGCTTACCCAGGGAACTCCTTCCACATGTGATCCTTTAACCACTGGAGAATATTCTGTCCAAGGTACTTGCCTTGGGGAAGAGACTAATTTTTCTTCTTTGCCATCTTCAGGGTCTATGGCTAGGTATTACTGCTGCTGGCAGACAAGGTGCTGCTGCATCTTTTACATAGGGTGGGCAGTGAAGTTGCTACGCTCCTGGGCTGAGGTGGAAAGCCTGCCCTGTGAAGCTGTGTAAGTCTCCTGAATCTTGGGTTAATAGCCTCCCTGCTGGGCCTCCTTTCCATTGCTGTGTGGTGCCTCCTGCTAAGGAGAGCAGCACCATATACTTCCAGCTACAGCCTCTGGTCCCTGAGGTAGGAGTAGAAACCCAGAGCCTATTCTCATATTATTGATAGTGGCAACTGCTCCCTCCAGCAGCACCAAGTGCCTCGTTCTTGGCACTGAAGGAGTTAACTGGTATAAAATCCATTATGTGTAACTGCCTACTCTGCCTGCCTTTTTCTTTCCTAACAAAAGGATTAGAGTAGATGTGGGGCTGAAATCCCTCTTTTTCCCTGGCTTCTGAAACTTTTAGCATTCTGTCTCTGCAGTTACACTTGGTCCCCTCCTCAGTAACTTGTCCAGAGAAGAGGCAAGCTCTGAACATCAGGAACTGCTCGGGAAACATCTGGAGGGATCCAGTCATCTCACTTGTGATTTGGTGTCCCTTGCTCATTTTTCTTGCCCTTAGCCTACTTCTGGGCTGTTTCTCCCTGGCTCAGTTCAAAGTGTGTGTTTTAAACTCTTGAAATACTTGTTTAAAAGGCAAAAAATACATACTTTTGTGCAGTGACTGGCTCTGGGAGCAGCAGGATGGTAACAATCTCATTAGTAAACTGAGAGTGAAGTCCTGGTAGTTCAAAATGTCAATTTTTTTCATCTCAAGGCTTTTCCTGAGATTTTAAAATCCATTTCAATTATTTAGTTTCTGTAGAAGATCTTATAAAATACTTTACTCCTTTTCTCTTTAGCATTTTAGGACTCTTCTGCTGCCCTTTCATCTTCATGTCTAGTGTCACTCATGGAGTATGATTTCATGTCCCAATTTCTTGTATGAGAAGATTTTGAATGCAATAGAAAACTGCTTTAGTGGTGATAGTTACCTTTTTATTTTTTGTGTTCTGCTTTCCAAGTTAGCATGTCATTGAAATTCCTCACTAACTTGCAAAAGGAAGAGGTCCTGGGGGCTGAAGAGTTAATTTAGTTGTGTAGGACTAACCCCCATTCACTCTTCTATATCTTTTTAGCATGATGAACAGCTCTATCCCTTCGGCAGAGTGTAATTTAATTTCTCAGCCATAGCCTTTTAGCTACTTTAGCTTTATTTCCATTTATATTTTTTAAATATTGTGTTGAAGGAAAATGCTTGTATATGAGAGATGTCCTCAACTTGTGTGACTTGTGTAACTTCTTCAAACTGAGGTTCTGCTTTTTTGCCTCACTACTATGGATTATTGTGGTGTGGCTGTTGGAATTCATTAGAAATTTATGGATCTTTCAGTCTTGAAGGTTAGATTTTCTAACTGTGTGGAACTTAACTTGATCTCTTTCACATCTATTCTATAGCCTAAATTCCTAGACCTAAAGGAAAAAGAGGAACTTTCACTGTATTAAATTTGATTGAAAAATAATAAAATCCAACATTTTATAGCAAACTTGTACCATCTTATACTATGAATACCATAATTTGATTATTTTCTCTGAATTAGTGAGATGCATATGCTAAGGGGAAGAATTATAAAAGGCAGGGCTTAGAGAGATGCTCTATTTCAGGCAAAGCAAGAATTTATTTCTATTTCTCTCTGGAAGGGGAGGAACAAATGTGACAGATCCCAGGAGGTCACAGTCACATATGAAACCTATCTCTCCCTCCCACTCACACATCTAAGTCATTTCCACCCACTCACATCCCCCAGGTGGAAGGAGAGATCCTCTGAAAGAGCGTCGAACAAATTACGCGGTGCATGAGTACACCATGTTTTTGCATATGGGCTTTGGTTCTATTGCCATATAGGGAGTGATTTGGTGCAGCTCATTCCCTAAGGTCAGCTTAGCTGCAGACCTGTTATGCTGGAGCCTGGGACAGCAGCCCCTGGAATGTTTGGGCCAGGGGTAGACACAGACAAGGTCTAGTTCACAGGCACAGAGGCAGTACAACATTATTCTGAGACTTGCAGCCTTAGCTTTAGGATTACCTAGAGCTGTTGCTCCACCTTGGATTTGCAAGGAGACGGAGGAAGTCCCCAGGCACCTAACAAGTTACAGCCCAGCGAGTTCACCTGCCACTTTATGTAGGATGGGGGAAATGCTGAGACACTTCTCAAACCTAGAGGGCCAGTGCATTCATCAGTTGGCTTTGTGAGCAGCAGCTTTATGAAGTCATTAGTTATCAGTCTTTGTTTGCAAATGGGTAAACTGAGGCAGCAATGCTAGATTATCAGCCAAGGTAATAAACAAAACAGCAAAGAAAGCAGCTGCTTTTAACTCCTTGTTTCTCTACTTTAACTGTGCCCCTATAGGCTTCCATAGCTAAAAAGCTGAAGGGTGTATTCACTACCAGAAGTTTCACATGTGGAAGACTTAAGGGAAAAGGTTGTCTTCCCAAGTACAGACAGTATGTCCAACCACTCAACTTGTAAATGGTGATGGTCTTTAACGGCTCAGAATGACAGGACTGTCTTCCTGTGCTTCTGCTAGTGCTTTGCCAGCAATAGTGAGCCAGTACCAGTGAAAATGGGTCTTTGAGAAAGGATGTGGAATCAGGCTCTCAGTTATAGTTCTGTGCAAGATCCCATGGGCAATGTGCAGTTTTGATCCCTTGGAAAATAGATCCAAACTGACTTGTCTTTATCTGCTCAAATCTGGATCAGCTCCAAAAGTTTATACTGAGGAATGCTCTGCTAACATTAGCGTTGCTATCTCATCTGTACATCAAATTTTCTCTAATTTGACAATTTTATAGAGCTTTAAAAATGATTCTACTTATATTCTTGCTGAAACACTAAAACCTGTAAGAAATCTAATATGGGTTAAATCAAAATAGGAATATATGGGGTATGCTTAAGTGTGGTTACACAGGAGCAACAATGGTACCTGAATAAATTTGAGTGTAGCTGCATTTTTGAGACAGTGCTGGATTTCATGCTGATTGCCCCTATGTACATGTAACATGTGAGAAGAGAACTGGGTCAGCTTAGGAAAAAATGTACAAGATGATTGTACTGATTTCCTTCCAAACAAAGAGAAAGCGGGAAAGGAAAAAGCTCTCCTAGGTTTCAGTACGCCTTGAGAATAAAAGTTTACATCTTTGTGAAACCTGAATCAATTTATTTCATGTCAGACAGTAGGATGATAACTCAACCTAATCTTATTTTTTCAATAAATTTGATGTAAAAATATCTTCTAGCATTTATCAGCATTGATGAAGTGGGTTTTTATACATAAAATACAGAAATAGTATATGTTTCTGTAGATATTAATAAAGAAGAGAGGACTTAACAGCAATTTATAAAATGTCAGTTTACTTATATTTAATTTCCAATATTTGGCAGTCATTATTACATTTTCCTTAACTAGCCATCAGATGTATAATACAAAATACAGACTATGACACTGATATTTGTTTACACACAAAGATATTCTCATTATTACTTAGTTTCTTGATTTTTAGGTACAGTAGAAGTGTGGATAAATAGACAATACTTGAACTAACTGTACATGTTCTTCCTCATCCTAGCATTAAAGTGCCCACAAATCAATACACTTAGTGTTCTTATGTTATTGTCATTTGCTTTTTTAAAATTCAGTTTAACACCTATGGATTTACTATTGTCCTTATAAAACAAGATCAGAACAGTGATATGTAAATCCTAGGAAGATCAGTTGGCATTTTTTTACTTTTGTACTAGGTTTAATATTTCTCAAAAGCTTATTAACAAGGAAAAAAAAAGATGTAAAAAAGCAAAGAACAGAACTTCTTTCTCAGCAACCTGCAGCTCAGTTTTTTGGGCAATCCTACATCACCTTCCAGCATCCCAGGTACAATGGTTGCCATCACTCTCCCTCACTCGCACCGTCTTCCTCTTGCACCGTGCATCACTGTTCTCTGATGAGGAAGAAATTTTGATGGCTTTTTGTTTGTAAAGACCCTGAGCCACATGGGGTCTACACCCGCTTGACACTGTTGAGGAGCTCCGTCAGTTCACTGATGTACTTGATGGTGTACTTCAGGGTTTGTATTTTGGTGAGGGGCTGTCCCCTCTGGCTGTAGATGGGGGGCAGGTAGTTGCGCAGCGTGTGGAGTGCATCAGCCAGGGTCCTCATCCGCAGCTTCTCCCTCTCGCTGGCTTTCCTCCTGCGCTGGGCAGACATCCTCACCTTGGTGCCCTTGGGCAGACGTGCCTGCCCGGGGCTGGGCAGGTAGGCAGGGGGGAAGTCCACCAGGCTGTAGCCCACCAGGCTGCTGCCTCCACTGCCATAGGGGGTCTCCGCTGCTGCCGGGCAAGGGGATGAGGAGTAGGATTCGAAGGAGGGTGTCGGGGACAAGCTGTGCGGAGGTGAGATGGGGTGCAGCTCAAAAGACCCAGCAGAGTTTTTCCAGTCCCAGGATGATAGGCAGACGGAGTGCTCTGAACCCAAAGCATCTTCCATGTTTATCAATGTCTCATGCAATTTGTCCATGCTGGAGGAGCACTTGGGAGAAGCGATGCCCTCGGCCCGCCAGCAAAGGCTGGAGCCGCCGGCTGCTGAGACCTTTTTATGATGGAGGGAGGAAAGTGACAGAGTGGGAACATGGGTTTGGCGCGAGGAGTTCAAAGGAGCACCACAAGTGCTAAGATGGAAAATGAACTGCTGATGTGCTAGTTTCTTCTCAGTGATAATTATCAACCTTCAGCTAAAAAGCCTTTAGCTAACAGGCAACAGCAAGAGAGGGGGAAAAAAAGATTATCTTCTTGTAACTAAACCAATTAAGGCTGCGCATCTACATTGAGCATTGCGCTGGGGGGATAAGTGGTGAGAGAGGAAAAAGAAAATTAACCATTTTACAAAACAATTTACAGTCATAGAATTTATTGGCCACTAACATAAACCCTAAATTTAAGCAATCGAGCCCTGATTTCTGGGTAATCAAAGGTGATGGCACTGCAGCAGTGAATATGTGGTTCATGCTGACTCCTGCTGAAGTAGTTGCTCATTACCTGCATCTTAATCGTGACAGTCAAAGATGGTTTGCCTGGATTTGTGTGTGTTATGGCTCTGAGGATTTCTCAAGAGGTTGCAACTGGATCACTTTGGTTTTCAACAGCAGAAAGGAGGAAAGAACTGCAATATATTCCCCTGCAGTTTGTAGATTTATTTGCTATTTTAAAACATGACTGGGAAATCAAGAAAGCAATCTGTAATGTAAACAAAGTCAAAGTCTCATTAAAAAAAAAAAGGAAAACAAAAAAAAAATTCTAGGAAAGAAAATATACAGTGTGTAAACTTTGGGCCCAGACAAATGTTTTACATGGAAATTTAATTCAAAGTAATATAGAGGTTATATATGCATTAGAGAAGACTAGAAGATACTTCTGTAAAATCTTCTACCTCTACAAATCTGTTCTTCTGCCAAAAAAACCCTTTTTCCAGCCTTGACTCAACACAATAGTGGTTATATGTTACACAGTTCAAGGGAAAATATATAACCTATAAATTAATATCATTAATAATGAGCATCTTTCACCTTTAGGCTACAGAACAGCTTACAGTGATGATTAATGTTCTCTATTACTCTGAGGAAATGAATAAATGGAGGTAAGGAGGAACTTTCCCAAATGATACAGCAAAGCATAAGGAGAACCAGGGAAACTGTCCAAAACTACTGAGCTCTGCAGCTCTGTTGAGCAGCTCAGCTGCCAGCCATGACTTTGTATTGGCACATAATGGAAGTACAATAAAATATGTAAAGAAAAGGAGAAGAGAAGGAGTGTCAACATGGAGAAAAACTAAAAGTAAAATTTATTTTAGAGCTATAAAATGATCTCTGTGTATACTATAATCCACTCCAAACAAAGGCAGGAAATGCATACAGCTGAAACATGCTGAGGTTTTCTGGAATATGCCATTTCTTTCTGTGAAATCCTCACTACAGCCACCCAGAAAAAAAAAAATCCAATACTCACCATAGTCACTAGGAAGGCTTGTGTGAATTTTTATGAGTTTGGGATCAAAATGTTAGGAAGCAGCTTATGGGGCACTTACTGAATTTATGCTGAGATGAATAAGAAACAATTAAAAAATGAAGGATTTTTACATTTCAGCCTGAGCTGAGATAGTTTAACTATCATGACATCTCCCTCACACAGGAACTTGAAGCACAGCTTCCACAGACAGGATTGTTTTTTATTTTATGGTTACCATATCATATTCTGAGCTCTGCTTTGATCTTTCTTTAAGGAAAACTAGCTGAAACAGTCCTAAGCAGCATAAATTTCTACTAAAAATTAGAATTAAGACAAGATGAAGGACAGGTATTTTTTGTGACTTAAATGAACAGAAATACGTTTCATTGAGCACCAAGACAAAGTCACAAGTTAGATATGAGGTCTAATTTTGCATAAGTAGGGGACTTGGTTCTGTCCAGTTAAAATCTCTCTCCCATTCTTTTTCCTTTTTCCTCCCTGTTTGACAGGTCCCCTGCACTTATTTCATGTCTTTCCCCCCCGCCCTTTTTTTTTTTTAGTAAACACAACAATTAAAAATCTACAAATAGAAAACAAATTCAGGAGGAGAAGGTGGAAGAGGAGGAACTTTTGTCATAGTGTGCCAGAAAAAGGGGCTTCCAAATATATGTATGTATATATAAATTTATACATGTACATAATGTAGCTATGTTTTATATATAAATACATTAAAAATACAGATAGTGAGCGCATATATAAAGTATTCTGCTCAGCAGTTTTGATTTTGGAACCAAATGGTAATTTAGAAGCAAAAAATTCAAGTCACTTATTTGCTGACTGTAAATAATGTACATAACCGGTAATTTATGGGTAAATCACAGAAAGTGTTGCTCAGAAACCAAGGGTGAAAAAGATTTTGTGCTACAAAATGGCATTGCTATAAATGACAGGTGAATGCAGTCTGATTTTATTTCCGAATTTTTATATATGGGGATTTGGATGACATTAGGCAGGAAAGAGGAATGCAAATTACAGCAATAGCTGTATCTTTTCTTATATTTTATGGATAAATATTTAGAGTGATAAAGGCAGGATATGAGAGTATGTAGACAACTGGTCTGGTTGAATGAAAAACCACTGAATCTTATAAGTTTATGCTCTTCTAAACTGTTACACAGCAAGAAAAAATTACAGGCTTTTCTATATTAATAGATAATATGGGGCTCATATTGAAAAGTGCCTTGCGGTTGTGCTCCGTGATATTGCTTTAGCTTGTACCCACCTAGTCATGTCCCAAACACTGCCTGACTGTGGTTCAAGGGATGCCACTGAGGGCGTAGGGGTGAGCAAAGAGTTTATCCATACTAGAGCAAGCTTTGCCATAACACATCTTCAGAGGAAAAGAAGGGGTTGTGGCCCTGTTCCCTCTGCTGGTACCAATGCAGTCAGAGGTTCTGTTTTGAAAACTAGCCACCCATTTCTACCCACAGCCCACAGGTTCCCTAAATAAACTCAAACACAGTGTGCCTCAGTTTTGGCCAAATCGGGAAGCCGTGTAACATCTCTTCATGACCATGGATCCATATGCCTATATAAGTCAACAGAGTCTCATGATAAGTAGCTGTTCTTGGATTAGTTTTGGATAGCACTACATTTCTACCCACAAGTATGAGAATTCTCAGTTAGGAAATGATCTTGCAAAGTACAGACAATTACAACAACCAAAAATCACTGGGAGTGGTAGAACAGTTCACAGTGTTATATCACTTTAAAAAGTATCATACAGAGGAAAGCAAGGCTATAGGCTTTGTTTCCATGGGAAACAAAACAAACCAAAAAAGTTTTGCAATCTTTATTTTATTCTGCCTCCTGCAAATTTTAGGAATTCCCTTTTGCCCATCAATAATGTCAAAACATTGAAGGCTAGTGAGATATGAGGCTAACACCAATGAAATATGAACAGACAAAATATGATAAGACATTTTCTGCTTGACTGATAGTTTATAGTTTGGATTTTCATTTCAGTAATCTATTCTGCAATATAAAGGCTATCATCTCAATCTTCATCTCCTTTAAAATGAAAGATTCCCTGCTCAAATATTTGAATCCATTACATGAGCATGCATGGAAGGAGCAAAAGTTTTTCCATTTAGAAAAAGACAAACAACCCCTGGCATAGTAGAATTTAGAGCTTCAGGTTTTAAATTTAAAATAAGTAGTCCAGATAATATGTCATGATTATGTATGGTAAATTGTTGCGTACACTAATTTACAACTGATCTAAATTTTTTTTCCTATATTAGAATGTATTTCCACCAAACTGTGAGTTTGGTAGGAGAAACATACTTGTAAAAATAAGTGAAAAATTATATTGGCTGGGAGGAATGCAGGCTGAAACTGAGTAAACATAGATAAACATGTTTATACTACACTACTCCCATCACAGCCAACCTTCTTTGCAATTAGGACAGAGATTTAGTCTTATTTCACTGACAAGCAGCAGATCATACCAATACCCTTGTAGAGCACTTAGATGATACATTTTCCAATATGTACTGTAAAAAAAAAAAATATCCCAAAGGCTTTTAAAGTCATTTCACCTCCTATTTAACAAGAGGTTTCCCAAGTATTAGCTGCAACACCACCCGCTCACTGTGGAGGTGGCTGTGACCATCCTGCTTTACAGGGGCATGGACAAGGAGTCAATTACTATATATAAAATGTGGGGCAAGCAGCTGCAGGTCTCACTAACTTCAGCAGACACAGCAGGTGTTCAGCACTTCTGAAAAATAGTGCTGAACACCTCTGTTTACACTCAAGCTGGCAATAAAGGAAGGAAAGGATCCACCACATGTTATCCAGAGTCACATTAGCCACCAGATGATGCCTCTCTCTTTTTAAGGCTTTTCCTTAATTTTGATAGATGCATTTTCTTTTTAAACTTTGTAGACTTGGCAGCTTTTTTCCTACTTGTGGAAGAAGGTTTATTCTGGGTCCAACATAAATGGAATAAATAAGACTTCTAGGTAAGCAAACTGGTCAACAAACTCATACTTTTGGGGTTTTTTTGAGGTCAATATGGCAAAGAATACAGATGAATAGCTAGATGGAAAGAAGGCAGTAAGAGAACAAGTACTGATTCTTAATCCAGCCCTATGAGAGGAAGCCCCAAACCCTTACTATAATCAATGAAAATAATGTGCAAATTGGATGTCTAATTGTTACTACCACCTTTGTCTAGCACAAGAAAAGATGTTATTATTAATTTGTAGTAAGACCAGAAATAGGCTAGTTCTAGTGCTGATAAAAAAATCCTACCTTAAACATTTAAAACCTTTAATGTTCTCACAGGCACAATTCCAAAATGTCAAAACCAGAGCCTTTTAATGGATAAGAAACAGTCAAGTGAGTATCACTGATTTCACTAGGGCTTTGCATAGTGAACAAGCATCTCTCTGGTGCTGGCCTGGTAGGACCAGGACTTATCTATTTGCTTTACATCCTCAAATGCAAGTATTTGATCCTCCAAATAGTGTCAATCTCTATCGACTGACAAGTGACATCAGCTCCGCAATTCATTTAAAACATCTGATCTCTAAGCAACTGGCTTCCAAGATGAAAAGCCCTGCGTGTGGAATTTACACCTACCCACCTTTTAAGTAGAGAGTTTATTACCTAGTGGTTTTCAGCTGATATTTAGGAATGTCTTTTTAATACCCCTGTTAACAGAAGTTGAAAGGAGGTTCGACTATGTGGTTGGTCTTTAATGTCTACTGGCTACTTCAGCCAGAAGGAAAGGGCAAAGCTGGGGGAGGGAGGGGATCCTAATAAGGTTCATTTTTCTCAGAAAATTAGAAGTAACAGATATTACTAAAATAGTACAAGCTCTTTCAGTATAAGAACTGTATTAGCTTTCACATTTGGCTTTAAAAAATGTCTTCAGTAGAGGAGTGTATATGTCTCAGTTTTTCATTGGAGATATGGTGGGTTACCTGTTGCAAAAATTTAAAGATCGGCAATGCATCCTTTCCTACCCAAAAGCATGCATTCAAATTTAATAAATTATTAAATACAATATATTTTATCTCCAAGTTCTTCATCTACTCTCCCATGAACAGTGGGATGACCGCCTTTTCCATGTGTAACAATGCTTTCACAAGGCTTTTTATAAACTTGGCGTAGCACCTAAGGATTTGTCCTTTTCTTTCCTGCTATTACAATGGGCTTTCATACATTCATTTTACAGCATGATGAATTTTCCAAAACTAGGTAGATCATAGATCTTACAAGAAATTCCAATAGCCAGGAAAATTGTATTAAAAGCTCAGTTGTGACTGTTTCTCGTCAAGCTGTAGAGCTGAAGTTGGGAGTTTCTGAAAGGAGCTATTTTTCAATTGCTGTGATTACATTTTGGCTCAGGCTGGTCCTTTTTATCCACTGAACCTCCTCATTAGTATTTGCTCATTTCTTCTTCCCCCATGTCCCTCCACTAATGTGCAGAATTGCTGCATGCTGCTAATAGAAAACATGTTTCATCTAAGGGCTAAATGAAGTTATGCTGTGGACACAGCCAGCAGTTCAGTTTAACAATTATACAATGGATCAGTAGTCTGAGAAAGAAACAACATACAAGTTTTAGATTACAAATTTTATTTCACATTCCAAAATAAAGCATTTTGAGTCTGTTCAAGCACCTTTCAGAGCACATGGTTAACCCTCAGACAAGGACCATTGATCTTAAACTGCAATCATAAATTTCCTAAATTTAGCAAGTTGCTAAATCTTGATTTTAATCACATTCAATCCCACAAAAAGCACCAAATCTGTCCTTCAGGCTATTGATGAACATGAATGGCATATTAAGTTTGTTTGGGGTTTTTTTTTGCATTTGCTCAGAAAGCTTCCATGAATTCTGCCTAACAAATTAAACTCAGTGTTGTAGCAGTGCCCTGAATATATTTGAGTAAAATTATTCACATTTTTTAAATGTAATATTGTACATACAGAAGTTTTCAGATGATGTTGATATGTGAGTAGTGGTTAACCTCTTAGAGAACAGAACTGCCATCCAGAGGGACTTGGACAGGCTAGAGAGACTGATCTGGGAGCAGCTTTGGGATGTGCAAGGAAAGCAAAGGCAAACTCCTGCACCAGCTGGCATAATCCCATGCAGCAGCACAGGCTCAGGGTGACAAGCCAGGATGCAGCTTCTCAAAAGGCCTGGGAAACCTGGTGGTTTGAAACACAGGAGAAAGTTCAGAGAAGGATCACCAAGCTGGCCAGGGGACCAGCAAATGTGGTGTGTGGGTTTAGGGCCAGGGAGCTGGGTTGGGTCTGCCCAGCCTGGAGATGAGAGGGCTTAGAGTACACATTATCACTGCCTACAACTACCTGATGGGACAGTGAAAAGAAGAGCAACCAAGCTCTTTGCAGAAGTGGAAGAAAGTGCCAAAAAACACAACTTCTGGGTCTTAAAAGCCATTAACCTTTCAGTGATGCATTATTAGTTTCCTGCCTGATTAAATTTTTGGAGAGTTTTGTTTGGGTTACAAGGGGACAGTGCAGAGTCTGTATTCTCTACTACTGAAGACCCTTCTTTTCTTTCCTTCATGATCAGCTTTTATTGTCCATGTCTTCTCAATTTTTCTACCTCTATCTTGTCCCATCTATCACTCAATATTATTTATTTTCCTCTTTATTTTTTCTTTTAAGTTTTTTTTTCTCTCTCTCCTTCTCTTTCATTGAGGTTTAATCTACTTGCTTTTCTGTGTCTCATTCTTTTTGGTGCTTCTTGATACTGACAGTAGAAAATTATGCCTTTTCTTAACATCCCCTGGCCATATAAATCATACATCCCTCTTTATCTGTTCAGTTTGATGAATAAAGTTAATGTTAGAAGTAGGAAACATTTAATTATTCACTTGAAACAGGCTTTTCAGGAAGTT
>VYZS01072183.1:7892-22933 GCA_013400695.1 Neodrepanis coruscans
AAAAAAAAAAAAAAAAAAGTAAAGAGGAAGATGAAGCAATTGGAATCTATTATCTCACAAGAAACATCTAACAAAAATAAAAGGAGCCTAAGAAGAGGCAGACAATCTAGTAAAAAAGCTACTGATTTGGAATAGATTATTTCAAAATATTCTCAGTTAATTCTGCTTATATTTAGGAGTGCAAAGTAATTTGGGATTTTTACCAACAAAGAAAGCAGCAATGAGTTTTAGTAGCAGCTTTTTCACTGCCTTTTAGGAAATACTAGACAAAAGCCCTATAAATAATATATTCTCCAGTAAACTGTACCACAAAAAAATGTCTCCTTACTTATATAAGGGTCACTGAAAATCAATACAGTTCCTTCTAAAAACCTCTCTACAATGCTTTAACGCTTCTAGGTGATGGTTCGACTTGTTATGGTTTATGGATAAGCAACATACAAGAATCACATACACACACAAAACACTGAAAATAAATGGTAGTACTTCCAAAAGGATCTGATAAAAATTACTGTGGATCTTCTCAGTGATATTAATATGTGATGCTGGGACAAGAGTTGTCATCAACAAACCGGGAAGCAAACAGAGTAGATCAGTTTTGATGGGAAATCTTAAATTGATAGATTCTTTGTGTTCTTTAACTCCCATCTATTGGCTTTGTCTCTGTCTCCCGCAAAATTCCTGTATCCAAGAAGGGACATTATAATCTGGGTGGGTGAACTATCAGAAGAATGAAAACTTCATGACACATCATCTGAAAAATTAATCATTGATGGGCTGCAGCCTGCCTGGAAAAGAGTAGCAAGAACAGGGACCTCCAGGTCTGCCCAGAGACCTGGCCTGGTCAAGGTCCTTATCAGTCACCTGGAGGAGGGGAGGGAGGGCATGCTCTTCATCTTCAGAGGCAAAACCAAAATGGGAAAAAAAGAATCCCTTGTATCCATACAGGCTGGGGAGCAGCTCTGGTGGGAAGGCCCTGGGACTCTGGGCCAGCAGGAAGCTGAGCCAACAGCCTGGACTGGCAGCAGGGATGGCCAGCAGCATCCTAGGCTGTGTGAGTGCACAGGTGGTAGATCACAGAGCAGGATTGTACCCCTCTACTCAGCATTCACCTGGAGGACTGCATCTAGGTTTGGGACTCCTAATACATGAAAGTAGTTGATAAAATGGGATGAGTTCAACAGAGGGTCAAGCAGGATGGTCAGGGCTGGAGCACTTGCCTGGGAAACTGAGGAACTGGGGCTTGTTCAGTCTGTGGAAGAGGCAGTTATGGGGTGACTGAAGAGCCACCTTGCCCTGCTGACGGGGAGGTCATGAGGAGATGGAGACATGCTCTTCACAGTGGTAAGGCAAGAGACAACAGGAATAAATCAAAACAAAAGAGGTTCAGACTGAATAGGAGACATTTTTTCCCTGTGAGGGAATAGAATAGGCAGGCAATAGAACAGGTTGTCCAGAGAGGCTGTGCCAGCTCTGTCCATGGAAGTTTTCAAGACCTAACTGGATCAAGCCCGAGCAGCCTGGTCTGGCTTCATACCTAATCCCAGTTGTTCAGCAAGTTGATCTGCAGACCTCCAACCATTGCTTACAACCTAAATTAGCCTCTAAATTAATGATCCTACAAAGTAATTATTATGAAAAATTACCAGCAATACTAATATCTAAATCACAGAAAATACATTTCAATGGTTTTCTTCTCCTATGCTACTCAAAAAAAGTGCACCATTGAAAAATTATAAATGAATGTTGTCATCTATACAGTGCATTTCACTGCTATGTATTTAAGGTAACCACATGCATTACTAGCTTCCTGTTTCTTTAAACAAAACAATTTACCTGGCTAAAGTCAAAGACTAACTTGTATAACACAGCCTGATGAGGATGGAGAGTGATTTCCTCTTACATTGCTCATCCTGTGATAATTCATACTCTTCTGACCTACTGGCAGAAATTTGCACTTCTGAACATCTTCACAAATTGCTTTGCATACTTAATTCATTGAACTGACAGCAGTGTATGAGGGTAATTTACTCTGTCTTTGCTTTTGCTAGAAGGCCCCCAGCAGAAAGCCTCTCATCAGCTCCAGGGGTTCCTGTCTTTGACAACCCAAATGGAAAAGAAAAAGTATAAAATGCTGTGAACGCATTTTGTTTTGATTTTACTTGTCTCATGATCAATTAGGAACATGAACTCAAGATTAAAATGCTCATCCTGGGGAATCAAATCTAGCATGCATGGCCTATCATAGCCTATCACAAATTTAAATCTTTGGAAATGAGATTTCAAGCTCCTGTCTGAAAACTGCTCTAGAAGCTGCTACTGTAAAACATTCTAAATTTCTGTCTTAAATTAAAAAGGGCCCATTTTATAACTGCTTAATCTTTTGTCAAGTGAATGAATTTATATTTATTTTATATGAATAAAAACTTAGAATCACCTATTATAAAAGTACACATTTTTGAGCAATGCTCAAAAGATATGCTATTTGTCAATAACTGGATTTCTCCAGGTAGAATAATCAACATGCTCTGTAGCTATTTTTTTTTTCTTCCTCTTTATTCCCTAAAAACACAAGGCTGGCAGCAAATGCCAGTTACATCTCCCTTTCACTAAGGCCTCTATCAAAATAAGCTTTATATTCCCCAAATATTTTAGCAGCCCTTTTCTGCACCTTCTCAAAGCTCAAATTCATCTTCCCAAGATACAGTTGTTTAGAACAATTCCTAGTATCTCAGCTATATAGGGACATATACTGCTACTAAAGTCATTATTAGACAAACTCTTCACACGATTTTGTAGCATTTATTTTATTTTATAGCTGCAGTAAGCTGGGGACTGTCATTGTGAATTGGTGTGATGGCTACGAAAAAATTCACTAAAGAAGTTGGGAAACTTGGGATGTTGCCATTGCTTCCTGTTTTAATAAAAGATCTGCCTTGAAGTATGACATAATAACTGGAGGAAGATGTTTTCTGTAAACCTTTTCATAAAAACTGACAATATAAGCTTTATGTAAGTGGGAGTATCTGTCCTCCAATATTGCAACTGTATGTTTTACTTTAATTATTACTGCCTGAATATCATTGTCATTGCCAGGCAATTCTATCGATTGGTGTTAATATTTACAACTATATTTTAATACTTATTAAAAGTAAATCCTCACTATCTGCGTAAGTAAAATGCTTGAAAAGAAGCACAAAACTGAAAGGACTTTTCTGACAGTTTAGATTAATATGGAGAACAGAGAGATTGTTGATAGACAAGAGCAAAGGACTTTCTTCTTTCTCTCTTTCTTTCTTTCTTTCTTTCTTTCTTTCTTTCTCTCTTTCTTTCTCTCTTTCTTTCTTTCCTTTCTTTCTTTCTTTCTCTTTCTTTCTTTCTCTTTCTTTCTTTCTTTCATAAGCATAATGGTATCCATCTGTTCCTGGATTTAGAGTGCAGATGTACTCTTAGAAGTAACTTTGTAAAATACGTATCATAGGGCTCTGTGTTCATTCTCCTGGTGACTCAGTTAGCAAGTTTCAAAGATGAGAAAGACTAGGAAAAAGGTCTTAATTGGTTTTCATGTATCCTGAGATGTAAAAGTCAAACTGAAGTCTATTGTATATTACCACTGGAAATAAGAATTCTGTAACTGCAAATAAATTAATGTGGCTGCTACCTGATTTAGTGATTTGGTCAGCTCTATCAGATATCTATTGGTTCTGCAGTGCAAACAAGCATTTGTTTTTCTCTACAGGTTGTTGCTGTGATGAACTCAGTGCAATATGAGACATGTTTACTCAGAACTTTTGTTTTGTATGGAAATAAGATATTTGTTTTGTTCAGACATAGAGAGCTACCTGCTTCACATCCGAAATTACAGCCTCCATAGTTTCTCCAGAGAAACTCGAAGGTAACAGCCACTCAGGATAAATAAATGGTGCTGGAAGTCAGGTAACAGATGGTGGTCCCAGCTGCTTTAGTTGCAGGAGTAGATAAGAGATCCTTCACTACCTCATGTAAGGCACTGCAACTCACATCTTCATCCAAAACTTTTTGCACCCCACTAGCCAAACTGCTTTTTGTCATGTGTTTTTTCCCCAATACTTTTCATTCTTCCTAAGTAATCATTAAACAAGATGGTAATTGAGAAATAACAAATATTAATAATTTAGAAATAGTAAACATTTCTTTCCAACATTCTTACTTGTCATCCTGTTGCATATTATAGCTTTTTCTCTTCTCCCTTCTTCCTGTCAGCCACAAAATCTGTATATAATTTTACTATCTCTACTAATTTTAAATAAAAGGGGGTTGAAACACACTCCATTTCTCACAGTGTAGATTTCCATGTTTGATATCAAAGTAATTTCTTGAAAGTGTTTCTGAACTGCCACTTTTCAAATATAATACATAACATAACCTAGGTAAAATTACTGGACTAGAGGAAGAAATGTCTCAGAAATGGCTGTGAAATAAAGATTTCCCATTTCCTGAAATGGTGACTGAGGGCAATCTGTCCTATTTGACACGGTGATCCACTGCAAACAATTCTCCTGATCACATAACAACATAGCAGTAAAAAAAAGAAGGGTAATGTGAGAAAAAGGGAGGGGATCTTTTGGCATAGAAAAGAACACCACCACATTATTTTCAGCATTAAAATTGAGAAAAAAAATTTGAAGTCTAACTTGTGGTCACAGGTGGGAACCACAGCATTTCGTTGTGTACTGGAAGAGTCATTTGAGAAAACCAGGAATAAAAAAGTATTTGGAAATGCCCCTTTAAAAAGTCATGAATCTACTTAATGAGGAGTGGTGATCCTTGCCTGTGAATGTTTGACTATATAGTGTTAATTTAACAGACCATCATTCTGGTCTCAGTAACACAAGCGATACTCTGTGATCTGTTAAATGATCCCCAATATTTATGTCACAGCTGATTTAACAGGAAATGTGCTACTTCCTGGGATATCATGCATGCACACACTTCAACAGCACAGCACAATGCAATCTTAGAGATTACTCTACAGCCATTGATTATGTGAAAAGTAACTGAGGCTCATACATAACACTTATTACCCTTGTACTATTTTGGGGAGGAAAAAAGAGGCTCATTAGCCAAGAGTGAACATTTACTATTAAGTCTGGCAAACCACATGTGAAATCTGATGTGGAAGTATTAATCTCTTCAGTCTTTTCTTGAAAATCTGCTCTAACAGATAAATATTAAACGGAAAATTATGCTTAGTAACTTTAGTCAAGACAGTTTTCTCTTATGCTGTTCTTCAGGTTTCCTCACTTCAGGTTTGCTGGACTTAATCTGAGTGATTTTAGGAATGAGACAGGGAATTTTCAGTACAAACAAGCTTCTGGAACAGTTTTCCATTTGAGAATTATATATGTAGGAAAGAATTAAAAAAAGGTTTCAGAATAGTTCTGTAAAATCCAGGAATTCAATATTAGGTCCATATGAACAGACCCATAATTAGGGAAGAAAAGTCACATGACCTGTAAGATTGTATTACAATTAATGTTATTTTTTAAAAAACCTTCCTGATTACTACAGAAACCTGTAGTGGGTTAATTTTAATAAATACCTCAAGGCTTTTCTATATAAACCAAGGTATACACACATATTGCTACTGATTACTAACACATAGTGGAATAAAAAAATAGATCATTAAATCTTCACATATGAAAAACTTAGGTCTTTCCTTCATTCAGTGCTTATTTAAATAGAGGCACAAAATCTGCAATTAAAACCAGCCATCCTCTGGGTTTTAATTTTTGTTCAACTTGTGTTTGTCCCTAACTCGATCCTGACTTTTGTGCTTGCTTGAAAAAACGCCTATTAAAATACGGCCTAGAGTTAAGAACCGGAGCCTCTGGGGAACTACTAGATCAGGGTTTGGTTTTTGTCAGTCCTTTCAAATGACCCCATTAGTCTCGGAGAGGCAGGTTAAACAGCTGCAACACCCCACAGAGGCCTTTCCTCAGATGCTGTGTCCGGATGCTCATGTGCACCTCGATATGGTGAAGGATCTTGGTGGGTGGACAGATGCAGAAGGGTCTGTGTTCTGCTTGGGACATCATTCTGTGACTCCATGCTGAGAAAAGAGCTACTGTCTTAAATACTGCCTTATGTGCCTTAAATACTGCTCTGCAAGTGAGTCCTTGGGGGGAATGACAAAACCACTGCAGAGCAGCACTGCCTGCAGCCCCTCCTTGCACCCTCTGCCTGCCATCATCCTCCCAGGGCACTTGCCATGGAAGTCCCATGCCAAGCCTCCAGCCCCTCTCTAAAACATGCCAGTAGGAGAAAAAGAGAGGGTGGGTCTCCCTCTAAATTCTTAACCACATTGCTCTTGAGGCTAAGGGGTCTTTTATAGGGCACATGCAGGGCCCCCTCTCCCACTTTGTGGGCAGGTGTGAAGCTATCCAGTGCAGGAATCTGGCAGTCAAGCACCAGCCCAAAGTCAGGGAGGGGTAAAGGAACTGGAGGGGAACTGATTGCTCATCTCTAGGTAAAACTAAGCCACCTTATTAACAAAAGAGTCTGACTTGTCATCCCAAGGAAATTAGTGGCTGTTTAAACCTAGGAAGGCATCTACCTTGACTGAAAGGGAATTTGTATTGCTTTGCTTTTTTACCTTTTTTAAAAAAGAAGTATTTTAAACTGGAATAGAATTATGTGTCAAGGTTTGAAACCACATGTAGAGATGACTGTGAGGGGCAAGGTGATGAAAGCTACAATCATTGTAAGCGGTATCAAAGAGACCTGAAGTTTTATGAATAGACAAAAAATTGCTCCCTTTCTTTTATGCATACCCATCCTCTTCTTGCAACATTGTCTCCATTATAAATATTTGATTCAGACTGGACTACCAGGAGTTCATGAAATATCAGAACTCTCTAGCTGAGCCCATGCTGTGGGTTAGCAGCATGACTCCTGGAGCTGGGTAACATTTCAGACTGCGAAGGAGTTACAGAATTGGGTCCCTCAGAGATCCCTGCTGCTACTCACCGTATGGTGCTGCTTATCTGTGGCTTTTCTTATTTGGCCTAGAGACACATTTCTCTAGTTTATGCAAAGCAGAAGTCAATGAAACAGATTCTTCTCCAATCACAGTTTAACCTCACTCAGGTTTTCTTCCCTGCTGCAATGTATTTTACTTTTGTTTATAACAGAAACAAAGCAAAAAAACCCCCAAACAAAATAAACATATGGAAAAATCCCTGTAGTCTTTGAAAAAAATTCTCTGAGATGATATACTGCGTCTTACACTAATATATACAGTTCAAAGGAAAATAATGGGTGCATTGTTTCAACAAGAGAAATTTAATTTAAACATTTAAATAATTGAAATGTACTAACACACACATAACAAGGACAGTCGTCTTGGCTAGTTAAAAGACACAGTATTTCCCAACAGTATTAGCAATGTTGAACTTTTAGGGAGATGGTGAAAGGTAGGCAGGTAGTAAAGATGATTTAAAAAACGGGTACAGGTGGTAATGGCAGATGTAAGTGGAAAGTATCAGAAGTAGGCAGTCAGGAATATTTTGGAAAGGTGCACTCTACCTGTGTAGCCCAGCGAATTGTCACCATTATCAGAGGTGGGGAGTGGTGTCCCGCTGTCGTTGCCCCTCTCTAGGTCTTCGGAGTCTGTCGGAAACAACACCAGAGCTGCTGATGGGGTCACAGGAGTAACAGTAGTTGCCATTTTGATCACAACACGTCCAGACACAATTAAATCCACACATGACAGCAAGAGCCACAGTGCCAACACACAGCACATCTCATCCTTCCCCCGCCTGCCCGGAAGAGCACAGGGAAAGAGGTTTGGGAGCATTGCCTGGGGTCCCCAAAATGCTGCCTGCTGTCCCCCTCTGCCCACTCTAAATCTAGCTCTGCAGCCCGCCAGGCACAGTGGCCACCCTGCTAACCAGCCAGTGCAGGCTTTGGTGAGCATATGGGGACAGGGAGGCAGGGGAGCTGAATGCTAGCATTGCTAATTTTCCACCTTATTGTTAATCAAAGCTATTGACTGTGATCACTCCCCATCATCGCTTCATCTCCTGGCAATTACAGACTCAGGGGACTTCACCTCTTTGTGGGGAGGAGGCAGGGGGACGACTGTGTCTTGGCAAGCACAGAGGGGGGCTGCTCTACCTCTTCTGGAAGATGCAGCAGGAAAAAGGGATAGAGACCCTCCATGAAAAGGCAACAGTTTAGCAGCATAAGGAGTAAGATGCATTTTCTCAGTGAAAAGATGCTTACAAGGAAACACCCCATTTTAACGTCACAGTGAAAAACAAAAAGAAAGGGAAGGCAGCTCGTCAGCTAAACACATAAATGAACACATGTTTTAAGATCCCAAGATAAATTGCTGATCAAAACACCACGAAGATAGCTCATAATAATGAACTAAATCATTTGAAGCAAAAAATAAAATAAAATCCCACTTGCTCTGAAAACAAAACAGCACAACTCAAAGAAATTTGTCATCAATACCACTACATTTTTTTTTTTACTTTTACTGTAAAACTGTTTATTAAACTTAAATCCTATTATATTTGCTTTTGATAGTGCACTGTCCAACAGATAACACCTAAAAAGAAATATTAATATTTTGTTGGGAAAAAAACTGCAAGAAGCAAATTTCTTTACAAGAATTTTACTACTGAAATAGCCTGCCTATTTCTTTTTTCTCTGTTGACAAGTGTCAGATAATGTATTAATTATTATAAAGACCCCTAAAAGGAAAAATACATTTTGCTCTCTCACATATATTCTGAACTTCTATAATAACTGAAAGTAATTGTACCTTTTCAACAAAATCCACAAAAATCATTCTGAACTTTCACAAAACACCTAAAACCACTACATAAGAAACTAAACTAGAAAATAAAAACGTAAGTAGATTTTTTTCCCAGATGTTTAATTTTACTAGCTCAGTCAAGCTCATTTTTAAAATGTGATGCCAAATATTCATTTTCCCATTTGTTTTTAAAATGATCTTATAGAGACAGCATCTTTACAAATAAAAATCTTTTTGAGGAATTACAAAGGAAAAACAAAGAAAGCCGAAATCGTCAAGACCAATCCATTCAAGGGGATTTATTAAAAAAAAAAGTATTTATTTTAAAAAGTCTATTAAAAGTCTATTATGCCTTTCAAAATACTGTCGTGCAAATTAAGAAAATAAAAGACCTAAAAAACCCAAGCAAAAAAAACCCAACAACCTAACACCAAGATGATGTGTCATCTTGGCAGATGAAAGAAGTGAAATATGTTCATTTATTGGCCCATTCATCTTTGCTGGCTTACTAATGGCCAATGTCACGTACATCTTTAAAATCTGCTCTGAAAATGGCTGTAGACTGACTGGATCAACACTCTGCTTCTCCAGATTGCTCACTCATTTGCATTCAAGGGTTGATTGGGTCAAAGTTTTAAATTACAGCAGTAAAGGACAGAAGGACGGGATTTCTTATTAAATTAAATGGCAGGGGCTGTGCCTACTTTTTTTAGGGAAAATGTTTATAACCTATTACAGAAAACTCAGACTGAGATTTCAACCAACAAACCTGCTGATCATCATTTCAAAAGATTGATTGCCTTCTAGGAGATTTAACCACACACTACTCAAAATGATGAAGGAGGAAGAAGAGGCACCAAAAGCTACTGGAAGTGTTCCATGTATCAGTGTTAAGTCTGGTGTCATGTGCAAAATATAATTGTGTAACAAATAGAACTTTTGTACCCAAGAGAGTCCCTCAGACATGGTATTTCAAGCAATGGGCCATCCTCCTCATAGCACCTCACAAAAAAAGCAATGCTAATGATGTTTCGCAAAGCTCACTTAGGAGTTTAAGCAGGAGTAGTTTCCAATTCAGAAATGCTCTGCATTCAATAAAGCTAATAAGATAGGAGAGCAGCAGCTTTAAAAACCAGGCTACAACTACTTGCAGCTATTTAGGCATTAAATTATTGACTTCAATCCCTCAGTGGAGGGAAAAGGGGGCATTATCCTCCTTTTAACACTACTGATATTTACAAGGTATCTGTCAGTGACAATGTACTTGTTATTTAGAATCTAAAATTACACAGACATTATTCACTCTCTCCTTCTTTGAGAAATGTTACTTTTCCACTTGATATTGAAAACAATATTCAACTAACGTTAAATTATGGTCTCTGTCTGGAAATGACACACTCATGATGATGATGGCTGAAGTTCAGTTCTTGCTGAGGGTGAATTCTACCCATTTCATTGAACAGTAGGTCTGCACCAAAGTCCTATATTTTAGGCTCTTTCCCTCTTTGCTGGGCTAAATTTAATTTCAGCTCTGTCACAAGTTCCAGCTTTTCTTGGGAGGCCCCATTAAAACTTAATAGAAGTAAGTACTGTTGTCTTAAATGGCACATTTCTCTGTAAAACTGCTCTGAAGACACCCTGCTGAATGGGTGATAAAGGGCCTGCGTTAAGTTATGACATATTTCATATGACTGCTGTGCTATAGGACTAGGCAATTGTTTACTTGGCTTTCCTAAACATAATGAATGATTTGGCATTGTTACACTTTTTCATCTAGTTGCCATGCCAAAAAATGTGAAGCAAACAAACTGTAAACTGGGAATAATTCACTTGATGTATGAAAAATTTATAGTTCAATCTGAGTCAAAGCAGAGGCTGAATTTGGTGCCCTCATTCTTCAAAGAAATGCCATAATTACTCTGTAAGAGGTTTCACAGAAGTGACAGAGAAATGTCCTTCAAAACATCTCTGCAATACAGCTGGACATCTTGGTTGACTTTCTAATCACAAAAGAAAAAAATTAAGCCAAGGATCTCTTAGCTGATCAAAAAAAGAAGCCTATTTTCATTGAAATCAAACTTTAATAAGCTTTAATAAGATATCTAGGCAGTAATTGGTTGATTCATTAGGTTAAAGAAAAGTCTAAACAAAAAAACCCAACTAAACAAGCCCAAAAAACAACACAACCCTCTCCAGCTCCCCAAATAACAAACAAAAAAACCTCCAACATTTATTTCAACTGACAAAAAAATTTACTTTTACCTGTAAATATGCAAAACTTCAGGAAGAAGCCAAAAGGAGCTCCCCCCACCTTTTTTTTACAGTCCCAAATTTATTTTGGAAGAGAAAGTTGAAAAGTGAACTCTTGACTACCAATGAGAAAATACAGAGCAAATCACCCCCTAACAATGGCTACCACACTTGTCTTTCACCAGAGCATTTGAGAGATATCTCATTTGAGAGGGGGAACACCCTCATCATGATGAAAAGTATCTTATTCCCTTAGTGGTCAGAGCCACTAAGCCATTAAGTTGGGCAAGTACCTAAAGGCATTAAAAAGCCCTCAAAATCTAATTTGGGTTGATAGGAGAGTGCTAAATTTACCAACAGTGAGCGCTTTAGCTTTTGGTGAAATGTTTTCAGGCTCAGAAAGCCCAAGCACAGATGACACTGTCAAAGCAGTAAGAAGATTTTGCATAATCATACAGATTCAGAAGAAGTTTAGGTAGTTCACTGGCAGATGGAGAGCACAGAAGACTTACATAAACATGGGAACCTTTTCCAATGAAATTTCTGCTGAAATCTCCAAGAAAATCCATTTTATTGGACGGCAGTAGGAGCTACTAAACACCATTCATGCATTAATTTACGTATCTTTAAACTCTTCAAAATGATGGGAAAATCCTAACACAAAAAAATTACTATCATTACTCATTCTCTTAGTTCCTATAACACCTCAGACCAGACAGATGCACTTATTTTTGCAGCTGTGTTGTGCAGTTCTAACCTCAAAAATTGTATTAAACATGCTTTTAACCATGGCTCTGCTATTCACAGAAAAGTCACTGGTGAATTTTTCCCCACTGGTAATAGTGAGTGATGCCATCTGTTATTACTTCTTCTAAACCAGGAGATATGTCTGTAGGACACATTTTATTGTTGATGCATCTTTATAGGTCTCCCTAACCCTGTGGCCCATTCTCCTTTCTTTTTGACATAAAGAAAAATTGTAAAGACCTAAACAGATTCAACTTCTTACTGCTGTAGGAATCTCATGTATCTGAGTTTCTACACTGTTCATTTTTAATCTGAAATTCCAGTCATCTACTGAAAAATGTCTGACTACAAAAATAGTAACTGTTAACTTATTCAATTCAAAAAACTATAACTTCATTTTTTCTTGTTACGTTTGTCAAAATTTCATTATCATCATCCGTTTGGGGTACAAAATTGGGAGGAAACAGCATGAACAGCATTTTGCAAATGAGCATTAATAAAAGATTAGGGTGAAGCAAATGAATATAAACTACTATCAATATGAGAATTGTGTTCTACAAATTGGATCAATTCCCATTGATTCCTTTTGAGTGATCTAGACGAATTCAGGAAAAAAAAAAAAATCAGAAAAAAAGCCCAACTGGGACCACACCAAACCACAACCTAAGATGAACTAAGTTAGTAGCCTGAGTTTTTTCCGTATTTTGATTTATTTGAGTTACAGTAAAAATACGCTATCATAACAAGTCGAGTAATATTCAATTCTACTGCTTCATTTGGTTATTCATAATGATTAAACGTTTTATGCTATCAAAGTATAGTACCTAAAGAAGAACTGTTGTTAAAGTCAAATTAATATACCCATGAGAAAACTTTTTAAAGGGAAGTACCATCTAAAATGATATGTTTATTTAGAAAAATACAGACAAGCTTTCAAAAGTGTAGACCTATTCTTTAGATCTGGAACAAAAAGGAAAAACTTCANAAACAGCATGAACAGCATTTTGCAAATGAGCATTAATAAAAGATTAGGGTGAAGCAAATGAATATAAACTACTATCAATATGAGAATTGTGTTCTACAAATTGGATCAATTCCCATTGATTCCTTTTGAGTGATCTAGACGAATTCAGGAAAAAAAAAAAAAAATCAGAAAAAAAGCCCAACTGGGACCACACCAAACCACAACCTAAGATGAACTAAGTTAGTAGCCTGAGTTTTTTCCGTATTTTGATTTATTTGAGTTACAGTAAAAATACGCTATCATAACAAGTCATTTGGTTATTCATAATGATTAAACGTTTTATGCTATCAAAGTATAGTACCTAAAGAAGAACTGTTGTTAAAGTCAAATTAATATACCCATGAGAAAACTTTTTAAAGGGAAGTACCATCTAAAATGATATGTTTATTTAGAAAAATACAGACAAGCTTTCAAAAGTGTAGACCTATTCTTTAGATCTGGAACAAAAAGGAAAAACTTCAGGCTAAGTGCAGAATTGGGAATAATTAGGCAACCCTTAAACTATCACAGCTTGGTAAATACTCAGAGGTCTATAGGAGAAGACTATTTAGCATAAGGTTGGTTAATCTAACAAATATTCTTATCAATATTTCATACTATGTGAAAGGAAGTATTCTATTATTTTTCTAAAGACTTAATAGATCACCTTTCTAGAGACTTTCACATTCAGTCAGGCAACTTGTTTAAATTGGTTAACTTCGGGGAGTTATGACCATTTTCATCAGATATGAGTCTTCACAAGTGAAAGAAGTCCCTCATTAAAAATTTACACTGCTCAGTTGCCTCATTTTAAAAGTTAAAAAAGATGTAAGCTAAGGCAAGAGTTTGCTCTCACATAAAGTCCTTAATCTGACAATCAGGCACAAGTGAATTATAAATCCAAAAAGATGTTTTTTTACTAATAGCTTGTAAAAGTATGTTCTAGCAACTCAATAACTATTCTAAAAATAAAAACCCTTATAAATGGATTTTTCTAAAACAAGGAAGATTAAAGCTTTTTTTTTTTTTTAGTGGTTTGAGTATTGGGTTTTTTTGCTTGTCTTTAAAGAACAGTACACAGGACTGAAATCCTGACAAACCTCAGTAGTAGATGCTATTTAAACAGATTTCCTTCCCTTTATTTTTACCATTCATTCAATAACAGCCCTTAACTCAGAAAAACTGAGGACTATTACTTATGCAAAAGCAGCAAACAACCTTGTATCTTTCTTAATAATTTTCTTATTTATCAAGCAGGTAATAAACTAAAGTGTTTGCAACTTCAGCACAGATCCAGCAAATACATTATTCCTGAGTAACATAACTGTGATTATTTGGTTTGTTGTTTGTTTTTTGGCTTTTGTTTTTAATCTGCAACACTTGCTTTCAAATTCTAAAGCTGAAGACTTATGTGGGATCAGTCATGCAGGAAATCACATGAATCTAATTACGCAGCAACACTCCTGACTGAACACTGAAATTCTCAAAACTTGGTATTTAGCAGACAGCATATAAACACTGTAAGACTTAGATGCTCCCAAACATGTCTACTTTTCTCTTCCACCTGCCCTCACACCTCGACTTCTCACAGCTCTTCCTTGCACTTAGGCCATTCCCTGTAGCTCTCTCCTGGTCTGCATCTGCTCCCATTTCTTTCCCTGCCAGAGAAACCTGAAGGTAACAGCCATTCAGGCTAATTAAGTGGTGCTGGAAGTGAGTTAACAGGTGGTGGCCCCAGCTGCTTTGTTGCTTAGTTGCAGGGGTAGATAAGAGACCCATCACTAGTCTGTATAAGGCACTATGATTAATTAGGACAAGAAGTCATTTTCTAAGGAGGGACAGCCACGTTTGTAACAGAATTTTCTTCACTGAAGTAACAAGTAACATTTCTCCAGAAAATACAGAAATAAATTACTTATTGTGCTTACCAGTCATCTTGAATGTTCAATATGGCATATACATAAGACCAACTTGACATAAATTTCTTCATATCAGTATTTTGCATTTCATTTTAACTGCAAGCTCGGAATTTTACTTTACTGAAATTTCCTCTCCTTTAGAAGGTTTCTTATTTTGTTTTCTTCCAAACAAACTCAGTCATTTCTCATGAACATTCTGATTACTCTGGTAACTACTAACAAGATATTTGAATAATAGCAACTAATACCATGTACAGTTGGAAAACTGGTTATACAAGCTTCCCATGTGATCTTCCAACTCCACTGGACTTCTTGA
>VYZS01072204.1:14785-32276 GCA_013400695.1 Neodrepanis coruscans
AAAAAAAAAAAGGAGTTTTATGTATACTATTTTAACAAGCATATTGCTTTCATTCTATTTTGGAATAAAGCAGAATATGTCAGCATTGCATAGTTACTCAGAAAACAGAAAATCTTGAGCTTAACTCAGCAGTCATTCACCTCCAGACCAGAAATAACTGCTTTATTCTAAGCCAAGTTACTGGGACCATGGGATGGAAACTGGATGAAGTGTATTAGCTTGGGATGAGTTTAGCAGAGGTCAGGTCAGATGATGAACTGGCCAGTTCTGGCCTTAACTCCAGGAAATTTTGCAGCTTGTTTGTGGAGTAAGATATTGCAGTTTCCGTAGCCTGTGTAAAGCAATTTGTCAAGTCTCAGGAACATGAGTAAAGCCAAGCCTCTAACAGGATTTCTAATATGATCATCAATTGTTCCAAGTTAAAATAGAGAAAAGGAAAAAACCACTTGTGACATATTTCCAGGTCTATAGGGTAGCTAGTCCTTGGATTTATGTCTTGCCCCCAACTACTGATGCAGGTCCTTCCTTGGATATTTGAAGTATCAATCAATAATTGACTTGGTTGCCAAAGTAATTTCAGAAATATCTCTCTACTTCATTCCAGGATTTCAACATTTCAAATTTTCACCCTCAAGCAGCATTGCAGCCTACAATAGTACCTCCACAAAGCTGCCCGAGGGCCAAACCATCTGCCTATAGCCCAAGCCAGCTGCTTTCTTTCTAAACAGCTTCTCATACCTACCTGGGATTGAGCTGCAAGCCAGATTAATTATTTAGGTAGGCTTCAGCCTAGTCCTCATCATTCTGTCTCCCAAGGGCTCTTCAGAGCCTCTTCAACTATGTTACTGTAGATTCATTCATTCCTCCAAAGTGTCTGTTGGCATATGTTGCTAAGAGCTCAACATATGGAGAGTGTACATCCATCCATTCGGGCACATGGCAGCACTTATGGACACTGAACCATATGCACAAGGACTGCCTGCACATTCTCTCACAGGGCCTGACCCATTCCTGTCTTGAAACAGAAGATAATAGTTTTGGTTATGTGATAGACATACATCTGGGCCACATTTTAAAGGAATGTGTAAGAATTCAGTCAGGTTGGTCCATTTTGATACGTGCAATCTTTTCATATATTTGCTCTGCATTCACAGGATAAGAAACACCTGCCTTGAAAACCGGGCACATGATGTATATTGAGCTTAAATGGTACTAGTGGAGCTTATATATGGCCCCTACCTTCCAGAACATTTAGTACCACAAGGCTAAGATAACTTTGTAGAGGACACTCTGACAGATAAGAGCCTTCACAAACCTGGACAGGAGAAATGGAAGTTACCAGAGATGTACATAGCCAGGCTTGATGTCTACAAAATGATTCTAGTCTGTGGATTCCTCATGCCATAGTACATACATGTTTACAGTCCAATGATTTTTTCCTCAGTAAAACCTGGCAGGTGTTCATGCTGCTTTTCTTGCACCAAAGAGCTGGACATTTCAGGATCCTAAGGGAATCTTGGGAATTGTGGCTGATCATCTAGGGCTACTGATCTATATCAGCATTAGGAAGAGGAAGGAGTAACCAGTAATAAGTGGGCTGGGTAATTACAGAGCCATAAGCTTGGCCATTTGACTGATTAGATCCCATGAAATGGAATGTACAATCCTTGTTTTGAGCTTGTCATTGAAACCACTTTTTAAATATTTTTTATACTCAGATGAAATCGCAACAGAGTCCATGATGTGGCTACGGCCCATTTTTACACTCTGTTTTTATCCTTAGCTGTCATTGAAAGGAAAAGGTTAAGGATTCTACTTCCCTTCTGTTTTTTGGCACTTTTAGATGGATATCCTCCTAATTCCTAAATTTTAGGTGACAATGACAATTTAAAGTCTGGAATGAATTCTCAGCATGAAGAGAAGATAAAGAATTTTCTGTTCCAACAACACCAAGGAACAGAACAAGGTCATGTACTGTCATTGATCTAATTAACCTTTTGTTTTATTATATTGAAAAAAACAAAGTGTGTGCCCTAATTATGATTTACACTGAGTGAGTTTAGTATTTTTCTTCCTTTATTGGGTGTGACAACATTTTTGGAATAAACATAGAAAATGTGGAAGTTCTAATATGTATGTAGGTGAGTTTAATGTCCTTATATAGACAAGTTAATTCAGTTTGCCTCAGCCAATTTAGTGCTTGGTAGTTTTTTTTTTTCAGGTAGAAAGTTGTTGTGGCTTGAAGCTAAAACCGTTCTTTTTCTTTCCCCCCCCACCCACTCCGGCGCGGGGGCCCGGCTGGCGCCAGGACCTGCACGCGGGCTGAGGCGGTTGGTGGCTGTAGTCCCAGCTGCCAGGGAGGCTGAGCCCGGCGGAGCGCTTGAGCCCAGGAGTTCTGGGCTGCAGAGTGCTGTGCTAAGTGGGCGGCTGAGGCGCCGGGCGGGGCCATGAGGGGCCCATGCCCGGCAGCGGCCGGTACCGAGGGCGCCTCCTGGCCGGATGCGCCCGCCTGGGGCCAGCGCCGCTTCCAGCCTGGCTCGGCGCTCTGCGTGTGTGTGCGGGGCCTTGCTGGGGGCGGGTCCTGGGTGCTGACCATCCAGTCGGAGAAGACAGGTCCCCTGGGAGCTGTCTGTGCAAGCGCAAAGAGGGGGTCCCCTATAAAAGGCGAGGGAGGCGGCCATTTTGTCTCTTTCTTCGCCGGAGCCAGCCGGGGCAACATCTGTGCTCGTTTCCGCGTCGAGTTTGGCCCCCGCACACGGGCTGATTGGCGACTTCAGTGGCTGCGGCATGGATTAAGGACCACATCTTTCCATCAGCACGGTGTGGTATTCCTGGGGGTGGACTGTTTTGGGGTCGCATTTCTACGCACCTCCGCGCTGAGCCCTGCCCCCGCACGTGGGCCGATTGGCGACTCCAGTGGCTGCAGCACAGATTGAGGACCACATCTTTCCATCAGCAGTGGTATTCCTTCCCGGTAAAGGGGGGTGGGCATTCACGTTTTTTTCTAATTGTCCCAGCGCCTTTTCAGGAGCCCGGCAGAGGCCTGGCGCTACCTTAGATTTCTCCTAACCGGCCCTGGGACCCGGAAGAGCTTCCTTCCGCGGTCCTTCTCTAATTATCCCGGTGTCTCTTGAGGAGCCCTGACAGAAAACCCAGCGCTACCCTAGAGCTTTTCCCATCTAGACACGCGGTCTGGGGGAGCTTAATTTGTCTGTCTTTGCACTTCATTGTCGGTTTTCTGTGTGTGTGAAATAAACCTTGTTACTTGTTTGTTTTCTTTTTTGGGTGTGTGTGGCTTCTCTCGGACCTCTCTTGTCAGTACCACGCTTCCTAGTGGTAAAACAACGACAAAAGTAAATTGCTTGTGAAAATATCTACTCTTATACATTTTCACATGGATTAATTCCTCACTTCTTTTCACTCTGCAGCCAGTAATTGTTTTTAAATCTAAGAGGGTGGTGCTCTTGGTTTACTTTTTTTTTTAAGTGGTGATGTACAATTGGAAATTGTCACAAACATCAGAGCTCAGTCATTAACAAAGAAAAATAACAATCAAGACAGATTTTTTTTTAAATCTCAAATTTCTCTTTTGCATTACAACTAATAATATCAACTTAAAGCCTGGCACAACTCACCATTAAAATGGAAGGGAAGTTTCAATGGAAAACCTGCACTACTGTATACCTAAGCTTGGCTTTTAGTCATCTCCCACTGAAACATCAGGACATCAATACTGCAGAGCGCCTCAGTGTACTGGATTATTGTGAACATCCTGCTGGCTACAACTCAGCTTTCCATTTAATTGTGCTCTTATTTAAAATTCTGCTGTCCCTACAGAAGAGCCAGAGAAACCTGATAGGCATTTTGTTAGGCTATGAACAATGAAAACTCTAGATATATGTCAGAAAAAAGATAGTAGTCCATAAATCATCACTTGATGGTATCAGATGAAATAACTCGTTCTTTCTCCCACTTCCCCAGGGCAAGCAACCCTGCATATGTTAAATGCTGAATTTATCAGTGATGCAACACCCTTACTGACACTAAGATATGAGGCCATTTTAATAGTGATGGAGAATTTTTTTTCATCTTACAATTCTTTTGATTTTTCCAGGGACAAGATGTCTCAGGGGACTGATAAAAATAGCACAGAGTGGTGGCGAAACTCAAAAATCCAGCCTCACAAGTGATTACCTAATATCTGCTCTCCAAAATCTTCTGAAACAAATATATTCATATGATGAGAGTAAGAAAAAATTCTTTTCCTCCATCTCTTTGATAATCACAAATGCTAATAGTACCTCTGCAATGTTGTCCTGTCAAATTATGGCATCTGAGGCACTCAAACTGCTTGATATGGTCTCTCTGTACCTAAACACATGCAAAGTGGTGAAGGAAGAAAATCATCCCAGCACAAAAGCAGTGGGGAAATTGTTAAAAAATTATTCCAAATCAAAACAATTTTTCTTTTTGTCTCCACATTTTCTCCTTCATTTCATTCCACAGTGGCAGGGGGGAATGTTGTCATTTGGTATTGGTAGCAACATCATATAAAATGCAATACCCAAAGGAAAAAAATATTCTTTTTGATTTCAAATTAGAGTCAGATTTTTTAAGGAATGGAGCTAAATCATGCCTTCCAAATAGTGAATCCTTGCAGATACATGCAGCCATGGCCACACAGTGCATACATGTGAAGTCCTGCCAAAGCTGAGTTGAGGAACTGCTCCTCCTTATTCTACTCTTTATTTCCCCCCACAGAGCAGAAACACAGCCCTGGGGCCTCTTTCCCACTCTGTGACTCCTAGCATCCTACAGAACACATGAACTCAAAGCAGGATGATGGCCACTAATTCCTGACTGGAAACTGGGAAGAAAAGAGGAGGTGTCCATCTGCAAAAGAGCCCTTGCACATAGGACACTCTTCGGCACCCCATTATCTCCACAGTCACATAGATAAATCACATGACTCAGCTAAATTTCTTCACAAGAAAGATGACACAATTTGGAGACCCACATGCATGTTAGCATACTGTGGATATTTTGGTGCACCTTTGGATAACATTCCAATTTGCAGCCATATATGAAGAACATAAAAACAGTCGCCCACTTATTGAAATTAAAAGACTTGTGTGTAAATATTGCTGCTCTGCATTTCTCACAAGAAGAGACCTGCACATGTTTTGGGGGTGGAAGTGTGACTCAGAGAGACCCCTCAGATCCCCAGGTATACTGGCAGCGGATGTAGCAGCTTTCAAACAGCATGGTGTGTCCATCTTCCTCCTCTGTGTAGGCATGAGCTAGCTGCAAAAGCCAGCCCAGATAGCTGGAGGGCCATATTGCACTCTTCTGACTTGGGGACAATGGTGACCCACAGGGCTGAAATTCCAGGAACAGTTTTCATGGAAGTGGGTGCCTTGCAGACTGAAAAAGAGCCAAACCCTCTGCCACTTCAAACTTTGTTCAAGATTTTAATTTTTGTAGGTTTTGAAGAGCATCCAAATAAGTTAAAGACACAGATGGGATGAAGTAAACTTGATTTAAATTTGGATTTCACACTGCACATATGCATACACATACATGCACATAGGACAAGAGCTTCTCTGATTTGAGAGATGTGTTTGAACTGCTCTTGAGACAGAGACCGGCTATGACACTGCATCCCTAAGTCACCCACATCCCTGTAAACTACAGCTACAGATACTAGCCGAAAGATGAAAGGTAGACAAAAATCTCTACTTCTGAAAAATAAGTTTTCATCAATCCACAGAAAATACCTCCTCTTGCCCATGTGCCTCCTCATTACACATGACAAATAGAAAGTAACACCTTTTCAGCTCCAGGTTTCCTCCACTGATCTGTGTGGCACCTTTAATGTATGAGCAGACAAGGACCAAGCCATTATTTCTTGCCACATCTCTGAGAGGCTTATGGCTTCTTTCCCTTGCCACAAAAGGAAAATGTCTGAATATTCAGGGACTCCTTGAATTTTTCATTAGCTTAAGTTTCTCCTTTACTCCTTTGCACTTACATATCTGCAAAGAGGACCAGGACATCACATTAAGTGTCTGATTTGTACTTATGCTACATATTTCCAGAGCTTATCTGGGACTTTGAAGGGGACTTTCAAACTGGGAGAGAAGTTTGTTCTTTCTTATTTATTCATATTAGTTGCCAGGTTAAATCAGGTGAAATTGCCACTTGCCTGATCCTTCAGCTAAGACTGCATAGGCTTTTAGGCATCTGGATCTCCCAGAAGGAAGGAACACTGCTCTTGCACCTGATCTTGGACACCAGAGAACTGGGTTATTTAAATGGTTTTCTCCAGATATCTCAGTGATTTGGCGAAAGAAAAGTTTTCTGCCTTGTGCCTTGTCTGTGCCACAACAAAATGGCTCAGTGCAAAAGGACTTTAAATCAGAACAGCCATATTAAGAACTTGTCTTAAGTGAAAGTGACGCTGTGAGATGGATGGAGTGTAAAGCAAGACAAACTTTGTGTCATTCTTTCGTCACCTGTGAAGTTTTGTTCTTTGGTTTTCTTTGGTAAAGGTAAACTTGAGATCACTAGTAAAGGAGAAAGCAAGATATGACACATCCATTCTTCATATATGAAACAAAATTATAGCTCTGGCACTCGTAAATAAAGATTCTTGAATACTTCATGCAAGAACACAGCTTCTTCTTAATGTTGGATTGTATTCCTACTTATCCAATTCTATTTTGTATCTAAAATATCATTCTGTGATGGTATTAAACACTGATGTCAAATATTTAAGAAGCTTTCCCTCAGAGACAGATGCATTTCAGTGGTGTAAAGAAAAAACCTACATGTGCAATTTAAATACTTCTGTTAGCATGTGGAGGCCGCTGGTCATGAGATGAAGAATATTGAATACAGTTAATAATTTCTTCTTCAACTGTATTATTCATAAAATGCATTTTGACTGAGCCAAAAATGGAAACCTTGTATTACTTGTAATATGACTTCTCTTTTTGATGTTCTTGGTTGGGTATTAAAAAAATAAACTAATAAATGAAAGGAAAAAAAGAAAAAAAACCCAAACCAAATAACTCACATAAAACCTGCAAATTTCTAACACCAAAACAAATGCAGTATCTTTATCTTTAGCTTCCTTCAGTGGCAAGGTATAATAACTACAGGCAAACAGCACTGATTGAACAAGATAAAGCTGTTCATACAGGAAAAAAACAAACTGCCTACTCAAAGAAATATTTAAAAAATGTGGATGTGCACATACTACAACTTCCTTTTGCAAAGGGCATAAACATAAACTGCTTGTCAAGTTAATTATGGTTATGTATACTGGGTCATCATTTGCACAATTGGTTCTCACTGGGATGGATATTGTGACTACAATTCTGAAAATCAAACCAGCAAATCTCCTAATCTCTGGAAATACATCAGAGACATAGCAACTATGTCCTTACCACTAGGAAAGAAGCCTATTACTACTCCAAAGTAAACATGAAAATATGTCTCCCAGTCCAGCTAAATGCGGAAACTCCTTGACTGTGTCAGTGTCCCAGTTAAAAACAAACAAAAGTGTTGCAATAGCCATTGGAGCCTTTCAGCTTCAAGCACATACTCAGAAACATTCTCCTTGTGAAGTTAATGTCTAATGAATATTGCAGGAGAACTTGCTGGTTCTGGCTCTGTCAAAATCTGGCTGCACAAAGCAATAAAAAAGGAGCTACAAGTGGACCTTTTCTACTAATGCTGGAAAAAAGTTTAAGTGGGAAAACACTTAGAGACCAAGTTTGATTCCTAAGCACTTTAATTTATGTATTTGTTTATTTATTTATTTATCATGTTAATTTAAATAAGCAGGAGAAAAAAAGCTGAAGTTCTGTGTTCTAGATGTGTGGAAAGTGATATAAGGGATGACAAAAAACTAAAGCTGCATAATGCAGAACATGACAAGGGAAGCAATGAATTTAAATGAAGCATTAGAGTAACAGATGCATCATTTAGTCCAAAGCCATATGAGCACAGAACCTTGCCAGAGGGGTAAAGGTGCCCTAAAAAGAGAAGCCCTAAATATTACTACAAATCATATATGGGATTTGGAGAAGACATGAACAACAATGGGATAAATGGAAATTCATATTGAAATGATGTCGTAGGGTAAAAAACGAAAGTAAAACGGGTCAGTTTTCCTGCCAGCGATGGGGGGGAGCGGCGGCGCAGCGTGGCGGCAGTGGCAGCCCCATATCCCCAGCGGCGGCCACAGCAGCGCGGCGCGGCCCGGTTCAGCCCGACGCTGCTTGGCTCGGCACGGCCAGCAGAGGCACCCTCCCCCCAGTGGCGCCAGTGTGCAGCGATCTTGGCTGGGCGCCGCCATTTTGCCGGTGTGCCCCGGTACCTCCGGCGTTTCCATCGCTTCTGGCTTGTGGGTCGGCATCACTTCCGGGCCAGGCCACGGGTGCGGGGGGCCGCCCTGAGATTAAGAGTCTCGTGCTCTACTGAAAAGAAAAAAAAACACAAGGGGAAAAAACGACCCCCCGAGGAAGAAGTCTGCCCTCCCAGGAATTCATGAGAAAGAATGCGATTCCGAGAGAGAGAGAAAATCCACCCCTCCGAAAAAGGAATAATCACGAAAAGATGTGATCACAAAGAAAAAAAAAGANCCCGCCGCCGGCGGGGCGCGGCCGGGGGGGGGGGCCCCCCCGCCGCAGGGCCGCCCCGGCCGTGCCGCACTGAGTCGCACTGCTCCGTGCCACTGCTGGTGCCGCCGCCACCGGCCCCGTGAGCGCCCCCAGCCCGCGGCCCATGCGCAGCCCTAGGCGCATTCCCGGCCCGCACGGCAGGAAAAAAGACCTGTTTTACCTTCGTTTTTTACCCTACGACAAATGAGAAACAGAACACTTACAGGAAAATCATATATGCAATACATAAAATATATCACCACCATTTTTCCTGATTGACTTTTGGTTAAACCTTCAGTTGAGTATTGCATTCAAATACGTGAATAGCTTCCTTGTCTTCCAGCAGTCATGGTCAGACAGGTGTTTAAACACCAGCATGGATCAAAATCTCAACTGTCCCTCACGCCACCCTCCAGAGCTTTCCCCTTGTTACTCATCTGAGTAGTCTCCTCTGCTGCCTGTGACTACACTCCCCACATAACTACACTCCAGGCAAGGAATTCACTGTCTGTCAGTAGCTTAAGTGTGTCCCCTGATGTTCTCCTATTGCTCTCAGGTTTGACACAAGTTAGTAATAACTTCATAATATTTATCTTTTCTACTTCCCTCATTTTTTTTTCCTTAATGAGGTCTTCTATGCATCTCCATCTTTCCAAAGAACCTGCTGCAAATTCTCCATCCAACATGAATACCAGCGTGTGACCAAGCTGCCCTGTTGCTGGGATTGCCTTCTGCTGAAGTTGTCCTTACTGCAGCTCAGTCACACAACAGCTTGCCAGAGCAGCTCTTGATTTTGTTTACAGCCCATGCTGTGGCTGAAAGCTTTCTTACACTTTGCTTGAAATGTCCCTGTTTTGGCTAGCTCTGTCCTCCAAGATGTGCTCAAAATTGTAAGAGGACGGGCACATGGTTCTACAGACAGCAGGACACTTGTCATCACTCAGTGAAAGCTAAACATAGGCTAGAAGTCGTATACCTTGTTTCATTGAGAGTAGTTAAGACTGTTTACAACGGTTGGAATGAGTTTCTCCTGCTATCAATTTGGAAATCAAGACTAGATTTATTTTTGTTTGTTCTGAAACATTTACTCCAGTGCAAACAAGAATTATCTTGCAAAATAATTGTTAGTTGTTGTTGATTCTATTGCAATCTCTTGTCATTTATAACGCCCCCTAGTGTCCAAACTAGGACAGCAGATAACACACATAAGAATATCTGCTTTGTTAAAATTTGATTCCCTGCAAAGATTTTCCCAACTGCAAATTTTCAATCAGTTCCAGATGCAATCCTTTGCAAATGACATCAGAACTAAAGATTATCTAAAAATCAGCTCAAAAATCTGACTGAACCAGGAAATTACTATGATTTGGTAGGAGATCAGACTGGTTATTCCTTTAGATCTGAAAATTGCCTATTAATTAGAAGGGGACTCTAATTAAAGGAAATCTGGAATGTCTGTAACCAGAACTTTATGATCACAAGATCAGGGAGTGAGTTGTTCCTCGCTTATATGTATGTGCACAAAACAGTGCTAACACCCCCTCAGGGGCACAGGCAATCACAGAAAGAACATCACTGCCTGAAATGTTTAAGTAGAAGACTTCAAACACAGGTGCTATGTTTCCATTAGCAAGGAAATTTCATACAGCTCAGCTGTGGTTACAGCAAGCTCTCTACCACTGGTTGTTTTTAAACTAAGAGTGGATTTTGTGGTCTCTGAAAGATCTCGAGTTTAAACATATATTAGGCCAGAGAAGGTCTGTGGTTTATCTTGCAGGGACATCAGAATAGATTATTACTCTGGTTCCTTCTCATAACAGATTTCACAATTATGTGTGATATGCTAAAGTATACTTTAACTGCAATAATGTGTTCCTATGAATGGCTGAAAAAATGTTTTTGCTGAAGTCTAAGCATTGCTCCAGTTGGGTTCCATGAATTTATGACAACACTACCAACATTTCCAAAGGAAGAAACTACCACAGAGCTGGAACTGGTATCTTTCTGCCTAACAAAGTATTGCTTATAGAACTGTAAGAAGAGAGAAGGAAAAAAGGATTCATGGGAATAAATACAACCTGTCCCCAGTGCAGGTTTTTATAACACCCAGAAAAATAGACCTTAGGCTTGTATGTGTGGGTAGAAATTGAAAGAAACTTCTGGCACCTAGCATGGAAAAGAGACTCAGAGAGGAGACAAAGGATGAAAGAAGGGACACAAGGAGAGGGAAGGAGATCAAAGTTCCTCATGTTCAGATTATGTCTCACCAGGAGTCTGTTTGCATAGGACAGAAAAACCTTGAAGTGCTGGTCACAGTTAAGACCCACCTTGCAAATCACTACTGTTGTTATATTCCTTCCTGGAGGAAATCAAAGGAACCTCTACAGTCTTTCTCCTCTGGTTCTTAATCTTCCCCCTCTGATTCTCACTGTGCAATAGCCCATCTCCCACAACACAGCTTGTTTTTAATATGCCCCAGATATTTGTTGGATAACCTTAAAGACAAGAAGGTCAGAGAGCTCTGATGAATTTCAACATTTTTATAAATGTATTCAGTACCTCCTAATTTTCTACAGTCTTCAATGGCACTTATACATCTGGTTGTAACTTTTATGAATGTCCAGTCTTCATCCATATGTTAAATAGAAATAGAATTTAAAATGAAGTTTTGTAACTTGTACTTGACATTGCAGATATTTAGTGACTAAGAAAAAGAAATGCCTGTTAATCCTCTTTCCAATTCATGACATAATTTCCTTCTGCACAGGCTTACTTTGGAGCAACATATCAAATAAATTCAGTAACAGCAATAGCGCTTTGCACTGTTACGGTACTTGCCACATGCGAATTAAATAACCACTCCTCTTCTAACACTTTCACCACCACCCTGGATTTAGGATATTACCAACTGGTGAGAGATATTAAGTAACACATCTCAAGCCATTCTCAACATCTGTTGCCGAAGCAGGATTAGACAGCAAGTCTCCTGAGTATTTACCCATTCATTTCACCACAGAACAATCATTTCTGTCTATGATATGAGTTCTTCAGTCAAGAGATTTCAATTACACAGCCCATGCACACAATTCACGTTTACCCTTGCATTAAAAAAAAGCATTTGATTGAAGGAAGGACCTAGTTCCTTTTTATTTTTTTATTGGAATTTAAACTAATGATTCTTAGACAGACTTGACAGTGCAAGACAAAGGTTGGCAGCTCACATCTGAGAATACTCTGACAGCATTAACTTGCCCCAGTGCCCCTGACACCAGGACCACTTGTCCAAGAAAAAAAAGATGCCCACTGAGGAGCACAAGAGTACTCAGTTGTGATCTCAGTCCTCATCTAAGATGAATTCTCATGACATACATATTTATGCTACCTCCAGCTTAAATAGTAAAATACAACCCCCTTCTAGACAAATCCTTGTTAGAACTAAATAAAGCCCTTAATTGATAGTTTTATTCCACTATGTGGGTAACACTTCAGGCCACTTGGCACATAGCAAGATTAGACCATGGATCATATTCTCACCTTTAAATCTGTAGCACTTTGCTCCAGCATAGCAGCAGGACTGTTGCCTTAAGTCTCTGTGCTGAGAGATGAGGGCATTTCTTCTTCATTGAAAAGGAGAATTAAACACATACTTGCAGAATCATGGTTTTCACGTGCTTAGCTGGATCAGGGCCAAGATACTCTGCATGCTGAAGACTGATGCCACATTCTCAACTCCACAAAACCCATTAACATGATCCGAAACAGATTTTGCACTGTGATTTTCATCCAAGAGTAGTCAATTCCTATTGCCTAAGATGCAGTAGAACTAACATAGCAGACAAGATTATCCAACTACTGTCAGAATTGCAGATCTTCCAGGAGACATCTTGAAGTAGATGTTTTACCTGGTACAATTTCTCCAAGCTTTTCAAAACAACATAAACATTCTAAAACAAGCTATTATAGAGTAAGTATCTTTCTCCCCCCGACGTTACAAAGGAATGCATTAGAGGTTGGAGGTCAGGGACTTACCTGGAAGATTTGTGAAGACTGAGAAAAATAACATTAATCCCCCAAGAATAAGCCTGTACAGTCCAACTTGCAATGAGAAAAAGCAGTATACATGCCTCTGTCAACAGCTTTTTGGTACCCCAGGAAGGGAAACTACAGTAACATTTCTACAAATGATTAGAAATTGTATTTTTGACTACTTCAAGCTATTCTTTAGGAACTTGGCCATTACTCAAATAAATTGGTATTCTTTTTCCCAGAAGAAAAAATGATTGGATTATTTAGATATTATAGCTGCTCCTGCTCACCAAAGATTGCCCTCTTTTTGGTAGCAGGAAAATTTATCCTTCCCCCCTCTCTTTATCTGCAAAATTGTTTTACCTTAATATCTCTTTGATGAAAGGGGAAGACTCTTCCATTATACACCCTATGAGAGTTCTATGTTAAATACTGTTTAGATCTGATTTCTAATTAATTAGTAGACAATTATGGCTGCATTGGGCATGATCCCAAGCCGGCGACGCAAACTGACACAGGCCACAGTCGCGTTGCAAGCAAGGAATAGTTTATTGCATCATGCACAGATTTTTATATGTTTCTTGTATGATCACGCGATGAATTTCACAAAGTCATTGGGTAAGGGGTCTTGATTATGTGTCCCTACAGTTTATGTGATTAGTTGGCATATCTAGTCTTAAAGACAATAGAATAACATTTTTCATTTATGGTTGTCAGAATACAAAGGAAGGCCTCATTTCAGTGTTTCTTGAAGCGTGAGGCCTAAGCAGATTTTACACTCACTGACACATAACTTAGAGAACTTTTTCTTCAATGTCAAACACATCAACTATACTAACAGACAATAAGCAGTTGCTATGCTATTCTTGCTATTCTCCTTAATGCCCACACTTAATTTTCATACTCACTGAAAAGAGTTCAGCAGCCAACTGAAATTCCACTTCTAGAAAGTTGAATGTCAGATTTCCTGGGGTTTTTCCAATGTTAGACAGCCCAAGGGAAACGACCATTAGCTTATTCAAATGTCAAGGGATGTGACATTTTCTACCATCAATACATCACCTTTCAACATGTGAAACTTTGAAAATCCTCATGTCTCCAAATCAGAGAGAGCATAAAAGTAGCTTCTAATATTTTTTCTCTACCAGGGGAAATGCATGCCTATGCATAAGTTCAAGGAAGAACTGAGAAGACAAAACTGTCTTCAGCTCTGTTCATGCTAGGAAAAAAACATATGATTTGAAATATGATAGAAAATACATTGTAAAGGTGTTATTGTGAAGGAGAGATTTATCTGTACCTTTCTGGTCAAAATGAATGTAATATTATTTGGCCCTATATAGAATAATCCAAAACACCTTAAGAAGCTGACCTACCTCATCGCTGATGGCAGCAGAAGCATAACAAAGCTGTTTCTAACTCAGGCACAGGAATTGCTGGGCTTTAGATCCAGTCAGTATTGTGGCTCTCTCTGTAGCTGCATACTAGAAACTGGGATTACTATGGGTCACACTGAGCATTCTGGAAAGTCAAGGATTTTCCACTGCTTATACCATGCTGTGCTGCTTTCTGAACACAAGCATAAAAAGGAAATAACAGACAATAAAAAAGGTCTGACAACTTTTCTTTTTTTATTGAGGCTAGAGAAATTTAGTGATTTACTTAAAGTTGTAGCTCCTTGGGTATGGTTTCTATACATAAGTTTTATTTTAATTTTTTCAAGAATGTTTCTATTTTTATGTTAAGAAGAAAGTTTGAAGCTTGAAAAAATATGAACACAAATAAAAAGGAAAGCCAAGAATACAGTGCCTGTGAATCCTAGATTTTGAATGTGCACAACATTCAACGCTGAGGTGGGAGAACAGTATTAAACAACCAAAGATACAGGTACTCAAAAGAGATCAGAAATGTTTTGGAAGGAACTGGCCAAAGAAGGAATTTATTCCATTCTTTCTACTGATTCTACAGCTAAGGAGAATCTTTGCCAATGATGTTTCCTCAGGACTACAAGGAACTGCTTAGGGGAGAATGTTAGAGAAGAATGTCCATTTAAATCCAACCAACAGAATTTCTGATCCCCACACAGTTAACTGTTGATAGTCAAACCCCCAGTTGCCACATGAGGATGATTTGCTCACAAGAAAACAGAATTGGCTCTGAAAGAGAGTGTGTGTTGAGTCAAAATTTAGTGGGCTCAAGCTGAGTGGGAAACAGATTTTTAGGGAAAGATGACAGTGATCTGACTTTGGAATGGATGAGATCTTTTGGATGGAGCACCTTCTTCAGTGAATAGAGTATATTTCACCTCATCTCTAAAGAAATCCCATTAAAGCAATGATACTGTACTTCCCTCTATAAAGCAAGGAAACTAAGAGAAGCATAGGTACTGTGCAAGGTTCCCAAGACAGGATAACCGGGACCAACATTGGAGTTAGCACATGAAATGTCTAATTCCAGGGTTTCTTCCATAAGCTTACTAGTGTGATGGTGGGCTAATAAACTAATCAGGCTGGACTACACTTTTACCATATCTAAGAAAAGATGTCATGCCCTGATATTCTTTGTAACAGGGACTCTTTCTTCTTCCTTACTGGGAAACTGGGACCATGTATTACATATCAGTATGTTGTTAAAAGGAGTATAAAGACAAAGCAACATTTTGCAGGCACACAGACGGTAAGGATTTTTTGATGGCATGTTGTCTCTCACAAACAAGTTGCTGCTGACTTGTTCTACTGTTTCCTATCCTCATATGCCACATATACAGAGAGTCTTGTTTGCAAATTTCCACTTTCACTGCTCAGACAAAAACACTGGAAAACATATCACTGGGTTATGAACCAGTCAGTTTGACGAAAATGTGCTGGCTGGATCTTTCTGACACAGTATCTGTGATAGGCATATTACACATTTCCAGCCAAAGAAAAAAAGGGGGAAAAAAAAGAGAGGAATAAATACTTCAGCCCATTAAAACAAAGTGAATGCTTTTACCATAATACAATTAGCTTCTGGAAATGTGTCAAATTAGGGTTTTTTTGCTTTGTTTTCTATTTCATTGTGTACGTGAAACATATGGGAAACAATATAAGGCATAAATAGTTAAAATATAATCTTAGGGCACAGATCACTTGAAAGTTCTAGGTAATTGGAAAATATAGTTTTGCAAAATACACTTTGCATACAAAAAAAAAAAGCTTATTTGTCAGGGATTATGAAAATCCTGTATTTGTAGAGAACACACAATGCTTGAATCCGGGGTGAGCTAATAGATCTGAAACCATCAGGTCAGCTAAGATTTTGGCCTGCAGAGAGTATGTGGGAAGATTTCTGAGAAAAGCAAGTCAGAAAAGGTGACATTGTTTTGCCAAAGTTACTGGAGGTGCACTGACCATGCAGGCATGGATGCCAACCTTCTCTGAAGCACAAGTGTTTTGTCTTCAGCAAGGTCACTCAGGGTTCACCTATTGATAGAAGCCTTCCAAGATTTTACCTTATCTATACTAAAATCCACAGTGGTAATCCACCTAGGTTAGATTGCAGTGAGATTCAGTATTGGACATGCAGATGTTTGGTGTTGCACCTCAGGAGTGATCTTAGTGCTGTTAACATGACCACAGTGCCATCAAATGCCAAGAAGGTCACAGAAGGTTAAGGTCATTAGCACTTCAAAAGGCTGGGTACCAACTGGCCAGCAACATGATGGCTCTAGAGGAAAGCTTTCTTCCCACTGAATTCATAAATACCTAAGCAGGCTTCTGTGATCATTTGCTGACAAGTGTAAATATACATTTATAAATACTCACGGTTGTTCTCAAATTTTCCAGGCCAATAGAATTTCAAAACCCTTGCAGGTGATCATATGCCACTATATTCAAGTTTTGGCTGAAGGAGTTGTGTTAAATCGTGCTCAGAATGGTTGCCCAAGTTGTTGGTAGGACATTTGTCTTGGGTCATCACAGTACAGTTTTGGAATTATTAAATCAGCACAAAACCTGCAGTATTATTTCTGAGGATGGATTCTGACACTGAGAACGGAAGTCGAAGCAGCAATGTGAAGGTAACTTCTCCATGCCCCTCTATCTGTAATTCATGAGTGGGGTTTCAAAACTGCTAAGCATTCCCCACCTTCTCCTGCTTTGATATCAATAAAGCATGGCTATATGTGCCTTCACACTAATAATGTGTTCTTCAGCATAATGATGTATGGTGAATTAAGATATTAGCTGAATGTCTAGCCTTTCTGGTGATGAGGATGACAAATGCATAATTTCAAAGTTAAACACCTATGGACAGCACAATAGAAAAGGAAAAGCCAGAACTACTGCTCAGAGCAGTCCTCAACTGAGGAATGGACAGTCCTGTGTTATGGGTGCAACCCTGACACAGCCTCCATGTGCCACTACTCAGCTCTGTCCCTTTTTCACTGTTCAGTTTTTCCCTTTCCTATCATTTCAGGCTGTTACTCCTTAATCCTTTCATCTCAGCAATCAGGAGCAATTTCACCAAGGACAGAGACTATTTGGCCACTTGAAACGAAACAGATGTCTCTGTGCTGCTTCCTTCATTGGAGGGATGAAGGGCTTAAAGCACCTCTGGCTGTGGGTACAGTGCTGTGAAACCTCATGCCATATGAAGGGTCAGACTGCAGCAGCAGACTGCAGCAAGCAGTCTTAGAGCTTAAGTATATTCATCTGCAAGCTAATGGGGTTCTTATGCATTGAGAAGGTATTTTTATATATTGAGAAAGCACAAGAAAGTAGTAAAGGAGAGGAATAAACAAAGCTTCAAAGCCAGGA
>VYZS01072206.1:5782-25416 GCA_013400695.1 Neodrepanis coruscans
AATTATATATTGTGTATAATATTTATATTAATATTTGTTAATAATAATGTTTGTTATTACAATAATAAACTGGAAGCTTACCATACAACTGATTATTAGAAAGCACTGGTTTAGTATCTTTGAGCAATGACAGACTTTGAATTATTGGCATGTCTGTGAAATTCTGTGTTCCTTCCTATCTGAAAATCACTTTTCTTTCTACAAAAAGATTGGAACACTTCAGGACCATGTTGGATAAAACCCCATAAAGCAAACACGTCCACAGGACAATTCTGTGCAAATTGATCCTGGAGCTGAATAGGAAAACTAAAACAGCCAGTGAAAACAATGTAGTTAACCCAGATACAACAAAAACAACCTGCGGTGAAAAATTAAGCTGCAAGCACTTCTCATTAAACATGCACAACATACCTTGCTGAACAATGATTGTGACAGACCCCCATCCACCTGCCATTTCAGACCATTTCAGAACTGGTGGCAGTTTACAGTATGAGCACAAAAGCATTTCCAAAACTAGAAAAATACTTTGTACCAAAACAGGGTCTCAAATTATTTTTAAGAATTGCTGGCTTTTACACAGGCAGGTGAAAATAAAATAACCTCACCATTTTAAGAAGAGTATTGAATGACGGAACACATTCAAAGTGGGAAATCATAATCCACTTCAAAGGGCTCAACTGCGACAGAAAAATGTGACAGTAGTGAAACCCACTAACTGGCTGAAAAAAATACTTTCTAGGAGAGAGAGAGACACTCCTACCTCATGAAGAAGCAATGGAGAAAGAGAGAAGAAGCTATAGAGGAAGGTATACGGATGTCTGAATGTCTGACTACACATACAGGTGATAGGAAAGCATTTCAGTGGCAAAACACTGAAAAAGTAGCAGAAAGGAACTCTGAGCACCTGCAGCTGCCATCTTATTGTTCCAAGGAATTCTTAAAACTGTCAACTATGTGTTTCAACAACAAGAACCATAAGTAAATCATCAATAACAATCTGCAAGCCCCATAAGGTATCACAAGTGACATTTAAAGACATGGGGGTTAAATACTGAGAAAAGAGTGGGAACCCACTAGCTAATTCTTAATTACTATGTCATAATTCAGAACACTTACCCCATTATAGGAATGAATACACTGTACTCTTAGTTACACAGACTGTATGGTGCAGTTGCACGGAACTGCAGAATTTCTTTTTAATCTGCCTTGTGCCACTACAATAATTACTATTTTTTTTTACTACCCATTTTCAAAGCACCACAGTTTTCATCATTCTTCAGCTTACTCCTACTCTTCAACTCCCTAGAGACCTTTCAATCCAGATGCTACTCCCTTTGTCTTCTGCTTCCTGTCCCTATATTCTCCTGCCATGATAATGTCTACAATCTAATGTCCTAGGCTACAGCCTCACAAGCTTTTCTATTTAATGGTTGTCGTTTTCTATTAGTTAACTGCACCTGTTAGCCTTCAAAACAACTTTACTTTCCATCAAACTTTGCCCCAGGTTAGTCTTCTCTTAAATACGGAATTCTACTCACTGTTTCCACACACTACGGGTAACCCAGTATGACATCCTACGCACCCTGCATGGGTTAACACTGTATCTGTGTTTTGAGACTTGGCTTATGCCGCAGGTCAGAAAATACTTTTTCCAGGGTATATATTTATACAAATAGCACTGATTTTAAAAAAGTTTCGTGTAGCCAGAAAAAACATGTAGTCCAAAAACATACTCTGAACTACGACAAAGAATATACTTTTAACTGTACAAAGTGCACAACTGCAACCACCACCGGTTACTGTGGCCATGCACTAATCACAGCAAACCTTTCTGGGCCTTGGCTGCAACAAAGGGCTGCTCTCAGGGACGCTTACCGAACTGATCCGACCGGAGTCCTGCCCACACGGATTTCTGCTCTTGGGACGGGCTACAAAACTCTGGGCTTCTCCATTTGAAGTTCCTCTTGTATTCACTCAGTCCCTGCAGCAAACACAGACGAGTCTGTCAAGTCACAGGGGCACATCCCGCTCCACTTCTCCTGTCGGTAACAGGTCTCCGGGCGGGAACCAACACCCGCACGCAGGATGAGCTAAACTGGCAGGTTGCTCTGCACCTTCCAAACCCACCCCCTCAGAGAACAAAAACTATTGCACTTCACGCACCAAAAAATATGCAAAAAAAACCCAAAACAACAACAAATCAAACACCCTTATTTATCTCCTTAAGCGAATATTTTCAGGAACACACACAGCTTGGGCCTGCTGTCCCCCGCACGATCGAATTCTTTGTATCTTTATATCTTTATTGGCCGGAGCCCGTAGCGCAAGGGTCTCTCCTTTCCCACAGAACCGGCCGCACCCCCCGGGGCCCGCCGGTGCCCCTGTGCCCTCCCGCCTCACCGTGAACAGCACGGGCATGGCGAGGGCGGACCCGCGGCCGCAGCACCTCCGCTCCCCGGCCCGGCCCGGGTCCCCTCCCTCCCCACTCTGCCCTCCCCAGGCGCCTGCGCGGTGGCCCCGGGCGGGCGGGGAGAGCCGGGCGGCGTGCTTCCCCCGCCGGCGGGGGCCGGAGGGACGCAGTGATCGCCGACGGCCGAACGCTGCCATCACCTACCCTCGCAGCGCAGCCCTCCAGGGCCGTGTTATCCGTATTAGGAGGCTGATCCCCCACCTGTAGCCGGATAATGGCGCTGTACGGCCAATGCCGGGGTGGGGGGGGAAGCGCGACGGGGGGGCGCCCACTGCTAATGCAGCGCAGGGCCGGGGGAATGTTGAGCGCCTGTTCACAATAAAAAATCACGTATCCACGCACGCAGTTTGTTTTTCTTTCTTTACACAAATAGCGTTCAGAGAATTAACAAGTTTCCTTACCTTTCTGGAGCCTCTGCGGTGCCGTGCCAGCTGCTTGTCCGCATTCGCCACCTCACCCGACCCCGTCGCCCGGTCATGAGATCCTAATCCACCCTCTTGTTCGGAGCTTCTCTCGGGGGCCGCTTTTTTGACCGCCTTTCTCCTAAACGCCATCAGGGCTGTTTCTTACTGTATCAGATTAAAAGGAACCGAGAGGATGGTAAAAAGGTGGCCAGACAGAGGCGCTGACCAAAGCGGGCGCCGGCAGTGTGTTTACAGTCCCCGTTACCGGGGCTGCCGACGCTCTCGTGTCACCAGAACCTGCTGCTGGTCGCTGGAGCCTCTAGAGCAGCGTAAGCTCTTCGAGCGAGGGCTTTGTCACCTCTCTCCCTGCAAAGCACCCTGCCAGACACGGGAGGAATGTCGTGGCAGACGCACTGACCCGAGCGGAGTTTAAGACCGGAGGGATCCTGTGTGAATGGTGAGCAACAATGTTTTACTGCCGATGCGGGACGGGAGAAAGCACCGATCTGCAATAAAACGGTTGTGAGCCAAGTAAGATGTTCTTCGGCAATGTGAACAGCGGGAGGGGTGAGGGGAACGGAAGAAATGTGCCGCGTTGATAATGGTTCCAAAATTCGCACATCTTTATTCATGAATTTCAAGATCAAGACAATCATTTTGTTGTAATTTACGTCCTAATTACACTTGAAACTGCTAGGTCCACCAAATAAAGTAGTTTGTTTTGTTATTACAGTGATTTATTTTGTAGTGTTCAACCACATTTAGTTCAGTACATTTTCTAAAGTAATGTGCAAACTTGCTACAGAATGTGAAAAGCCAGCTGGCAAACTCCTTGTTCAAAATACAGATTCCAGGTTTGCCAGGAATCTTTCCTCTTTGATATGTATGGGAACCAGGCCAAACATAATTTCAGTGTGTTTTTAGGGTGTTTTTCAATTACCAAACTATAATAATACTTCTATAGATGGTTTGAGGCTGTCAAAATTTGGAGATGGATTTTATTGCAGAAACATAGTAAGACACCTCCTGAAATGCAGATTATTATATTTATTTAACAATGTCTTTCTCTTTTTTTAAAGATAAAACACAATAAACTATCCTGAAAAAATGGAATTTGCATTCCTCTGTATGCACTGATTGCGTTAAAGTGGATTTTAAATCTTCTCCCTATAGCTAATAGATAGAAATAGCTTATGTGGGGGAAGCACTTTAGTAAATATGTCAGCCACAGATAACTTGTATCTTTATGTCATGCTCTTTATCACTGCTGATCTATACCAGCCACTTCAGGTTCAATGAGTACACATTACTGAACGTACAGTTATTCAGGGTAATGTGATGTAAGAATGCTAAGATGCTTAGGCTGGTAACAATATTTTCATATGAGGGTTGAATAAATAATGAAAACATGAAAATGGACCCATGTTTAGAAGAAGTTACACTGCATTCACAAACTCAGTCTGGAAAAGAATTAAAAGATTGTTTCTAGTTTTCTGGAAAATAAACTAGCTATAACTAATGTCAATGCACACCAGTAGTAACTGGTCTGTATAATTATTAGGTCCCATTGCTTTAAAAAAATAAACGTTTTGTTGCTACGTAAGACATCTAATTTTGAGTTCAAGTCAATTTACATTTCTGTAACATTTGAGAGGTTGAACCATCTTCCTCCTTTATTTCATATAAAACTAATATAAGTGTTTTAATTTGCTTTGCTGATGCTGACTCCAGATTTAGATCTTGTTGTTCTTCTTCCAGTGAATCAAGAGATACTGTTTCTTTTGGTAAACCACATAGGAAAGTTCTTTGGATTTTTTTTTGTGTGTATAATTTCAAATGAGCAATTTGTGACCCATTGTCCTGGTTTAGGACAATATTAGGTTTATCAATGGACAAGAGACGGATAGGGAAGGCAGCAATTTATTAAAGGGTAGATATATGGGGTGTAATTGTCCAATTATGGCCAGCAGAGGGCGCTGTGGCTGCCAGCCAGGGCACTCTCAGACACACACACACACACACATACATACAGGGTAACCTGAGAAGGGAAGGGGGAAGGGAATATATGTTACACCCTACCCTGGACAAGACGGCCCCCACCCCTCTGCAGCAGCCACGTGTAACTCAAGAAGGGAAGAGGGGAAAGACTAGAGGTNCTACACCCATAGATTTTTCTTTTCATGTTGTTTGTTTACCCATTAGCTTAACTATATCTTGCTGAATGTCCAGACCTTTTTCTTTGCCCTTTTCTATCTCCTGACCCCAGCATTCTTGAGTCCTGACTTAAATGCTTTAGCAGCTTTTACTTGAACTTCAGCCTTCAGACTTGCTAATTATTATGTCTAACTAAACAGGAACCTTCCTATGACTTGTTTCTTTCACTGCTTGTAAACTTGTATACCATAGGCAACCCTGCCTTAAAGAGTTGGTTAACCTGAAGTCTCTTTCTTTTTGCTTAGCATTGATGACCCCTCCTGCCAAAACTGCGTGATGTATCAGGAACCCTCCCTCCAGCCAAAGAAAGCTAGATGCAGCTTGCTGTGACGCCTGACAACTCCTCTCCATGTGTCAGCCTGAGGGAATCAAATGAGAGCAATTAAACTTGTTTTCTACCTCCAGAGTCTGTAGCCTCTGGCATCCACTGGTACAGGAGCAAAGGAGGAGCAGTAGCACAGCTGGCTTGGCTCAGGTCCTATGGTTTTATGCTTAATAGTAAATGTTTCTTGTGCGAACTTGTCCCAGCTTATTTTACAACTCATTTAGAAACTGCAGTGTTGAAACTAATTTTAGAACTCATTTCAATCCCTTTTTCAAGTGTCAGAGCTGATCAAGCAGTCATTAAAGGACAGTGTTTTGTTGCTTACAGAGGCTTGGATTTGAAGATATCCTGGCTTCATGTCCTTGAGCTTGGCAAATGGATTAACTCTTATGATCTTAAACTAGTCTGTCTCTCTGGTGTAATTTCATTCTGAATTGCAGAGAAGCCTATATAGTTCTTCTTTATAACTGTAGAAGAGGTCATAAAATGAACATGAAATATGGATAGACAGGTCCAACTCCCAACCCACCGTCTACTTATTTGTGCATTGTGTGTTATCTCTTCAGGCCAAACACTGTCAAAAGTGACAGCTGCCTTAGAGAACTTAATTTTTAACCCCAAGGGCCAGACACACATACAGCAGGGCTTTCCATACTCAAGGGCTACCAACCTCCATGGCAGCCCAGAGTGATCTTGGAAATCTAAAATGTCTCAGATCAGACCATTTTTGAAATCAGGATCCTTAGCCTGTGATTCTTCAGTCTTTAAAGTGAGAATAATGAGATTCCTAACCATAGTTTGGTATCTGCTAGTCATGAGTTTTTTTGTTTTTATAAAGGATAGATTTTAAAAAGTGGTTCAGGTTCAGAAGCAGAGTATCTCAAATGTGTGTAGCTGATGCAAGGGCTAACTTCATTTTTTACATTTAGAAGAAAAAGAAAATAGGACAGCATGTGTCATTTTGGTCTAATTCTGATGTTTCTCCTGAAGAGCACAGTAAAACCACATCTGCTCATTCTTTAGCAAAGAAGCTTGCACCCAACTTGTAGATATAAACAACCGTGATCTGATTCTGTAGGAAGCATGAAGGGCAATGAAGGGCATTTCTTTGTGATATCTCTGCAGCTGTATGCACTCAGTCATTACCAGTCTACATGACTGTTCATATTGTAGAAACAATCTCGTTTCTGTTTTTAAAGATGCCTAAGATTTGCACACTCCGGTAGCAAAATTGTGCAATGCTGGCATAAATAATTAGTTCTGACAACCCCTCAGGGAGTAACTCCTGTTGGCAAGGCTGTGTGTGTGTGTGTAATCTCGGGACAGTCTGAATCATTGGGAACTGCACCATAACAATGAAAACATGAGCTGGGCCTCAAGTACCTCTTGGCTTTGGTGGGCAGGCTCAGCTGGACTGGCAAGGTATTGCAGCTCAACTTAAAAAGGGAAAGCAAAGAAGACAATAGTCACTGTAGAGGGCCTTCTGCTACACAGCCAAAACTCTTTACGATGAATTAAGGAAACGTTATGTAAGAAATTTGCTGAACTTCCTGTTAAATGAAACTTTTATCGTTTTTCTTTTAATTTCTTACATGCTCTGCGTGCCATTTGTAACAATAACCTGTCATCACACTATTGGTGCTACATGCATATATCAGTAAGAAATGATGCTGACTCACAGCCATTTAGAAAGGAAGACTTATTAAGAGAGTGGGAATTAGCCAGTGTCTGAAGGAGATAGTTCTTTACACTTTGGAACCTGAATGTGAGCAGCTCCCTCTTCCCTACTGCTCTTGGCAGCATCCTGCAGGAGATGGACATACAGAAATCTATTTAAACAGCCCTGTAGGACAGAACGAAGATGTTCAGACAAGTTCAGGTTTTGTATGTCTAGGTCAACACAGTTCATCTGGCACTGTGGCAAAGAAACATCTAAAAATTGTTCTTGCTTTGGTAATAGTGATCTGTCAGTGTAATTTGCCACAGTGTCTGTCATCTGTACTGATATCTGTATCTGTTCACTATAAAAAAGATGGTAATTACAATAGAGTCACATTTTTAAAAAATGTGTGTAACCTGCTGTGGTTTATAGTACAAAAATTGAAAGAGACATTCTTAATAGCTTGAAATACACAGTACTGTAGCTATAATAGTCTTGAGGGCAGTCTGGGAAGGAAACAATCAAAGGAGAAATAACTTCAGTACCCAGCTGCAGGAAAAGCCAATGTCATTTTCGTAGATCATATATTCTCCCTCCTTATCAGAGAATCATTCACTATAGATAACAGAAGTAGCTAACTCATCACAGATAGCTTATTACCCCCTTTCTCTTAATGGTGGCATCTGGAGAAGTTGCATATTCCACTGTAGTATGCATTTCTTGGATCAGTGCAGCAGCTTATAGTGAGGGTTTTCTGTCACAGAGACAATTCTTTTATGAGAAGGCAGCAGTTCTCAAGATCCTGAGCCATATCAACTTCTTTATCTGCCATTTATCCATTAATCCTCTAGTAATTGCAATGCAAGTCACCTTGTTCTTGTTTTCTTTTTGTTTTTTAAGTAAACTATCAGCGGATGGCAAGCCTTTACTGGTACAGCTTGATCATGTACCTATACTAAACACAGACCAGACTTTGATTCTTCTTTTTCAATGTGTGCCTCTTCCATTCTGATTCCTACCAGCCTGTACAGATTAGTGATGTTCCAGGTGTTATATATACAAACTTCCTGTATCCACACACTACAAAAACCATTAGATATTACCGTGCCAGATACATCATATCTAGAAAAACTAGATTTGGTGTACTTGACTAGATCCAGTGCTTCCTGATAAGGTGACTTGAAGGCATTGATTGAAGTACCATAGCAGATATTCCCAAATTGAGTTCATTCATTCTTCTCAAGTATGTGTACTTTGTAGTCAGGTATAGGACCTGCTGCCACTAGCAGAGGCCACTACCACTGCTGCCACCAATGCCCCTGACAGTGCTGGTATCTGGCTTTAAAAGTTCATGAAAGCCAAATTTAGAAATTTGCCTCCCCTTAAAGAATGCCATTAAATACAGATAAGCAGGACATCTGAGTGCACCCTGCTCTAGCTGCCCTTGGTAGACAGCCAAACACAAATCTGCAAGTAGGCAGGATCTGCTAGTCTTGGACTCCTGCCTGTCCAATGAGCTCCTTGTTGTCCTGGCCTTTGTCTGCAGTACACTAAGTACACACGTCAGCTGGTGTATACATTTTTTACCTGTATTTAGGTATTGCAAAAAATGTGACTGGTTCTGACACATGGTTCTGGCTGTTCACAAGGACAAGAGCTTCTGAACACTCTATATAAGCCTTTCATTACTGCAGCTCAGCTTTACAGTTGGAATTATGTTGGTCAATACATAAGAATATTTTGGGGCACTGAATACTGCACCAAAACACTGCAGCCTTATGGCGCAAAGTGCTGCAGACACGTGATTTGAATGTGCTAAAAAAGCGTTCCAGTTTTTATTGGTCTGAGTATATTCTATCCATACTGCAACATTTTATGCCTGAGTAGGTATTGCCAGTTCTCCCCAGACAATATCAAATCAGTATAAATAACAAACTCTGTACTGTGGATAGAGTCACCAGAACTGCCATTGTGTACTCCTGCTCCATCCGTTTGGACTGGTAGGTGATCCAGTGCCAAGCAAATCAAATCTTAATGATCTTGTCAGCACGTCCTTACTAAAGCTCAAATGTCTTAATTGTCAGAGCTTCACTTCTGTCTGACATACATATGAGCACAAAGAAATATAATATTTACCAGTGCAGTTGTTTTCTACCTCCTTCCCCCTCTGCAGTGCCTAAGGATACCATTCTAATAGAATCTTGTGTAAACAGCAGTTGACAAAAACTCTGAAGTCCTTTCCAAGGCAGATAATGTATCACTGTGACACACATATCTTGAATTTCTTAAAATAATTATTTTCTCCATAATGTTCACCAGGGAAACTAAGCACACTGAGGGTGTTTCTGGAGTGCCTTATTCATGTCTGTCTGAAGACGACATTAGTCTTTTTGTTGACTGCCGGGAATTCAAGTGTGGAATTGCAGGCTGAGCCTGACCCTACCCCTGGTGGTCCCAGGAAAAGGCCTGGTCATCCCTGTTACTCTTTTTAGACTTGGTAATGGGATTTGCCAAATGCAAGACTTGTACTATTGATCCCGACTCCACACTTTCCCAGCTAAAAGAAAACAACTATATGGAGATGGGCAGAGGCCAGGCAGCAGCACTGTCTCTCAGGTGAAGACTTTACTGGAAGCAGCTCCCCCAGGACAGGTTCCAGCTGTAGCCTCCCTGTGACACTGCCTAGGGACCTCTGCCTTGGCTGCACTGACTCTACATTGTCCCCAGGCCTTGGCAGCCAGACCTCTTGCTGGAGGGATGCTCTCAGGACCTGTATAAAATGGGCACAGTTTTTACAGCTGGTCTGCACAAACATGATACTTTCTAGTATTGTCTTTCAATCTGTATCAAAATCTAAAGCTACCAATACCGTTGGAAACTAAAATGCTACCTGGTCAGTAATCTGGTCCTTATTACAGCTGCTGAGTCTCAGTACTCAAAAGTCAAGTTTCAATCTATTTAGTCTTGGATGCCTGTTCAACTTCAGATAAACCAGTACTTAACAGGTTCTGGGAAATATATGCAATTAAATATGATACTTTGAATTCATTTCAAAATCCCTGACTTGCTGTGGCACACTTCAAAAGATAATTTCATTAGGGCTTTTCTTTCTGTGACACTACTTGGAACAAAATCCTGCAATTTTGTTCCCATGAGTTGCTCCTACTGAAATCAATGGAGCAACCTCAGAGGTACAGTCTGACCAAAGTATCTCTTTTCTTTCCACAGACCAGATCTGGCTGCTTTGCAGGCCAGATCTAGACATAGGGTCATTGGCTGATCATCTCTGCTAAGAGAACTGAAAAGGAATATGATTAAAACCTTTTATGTTCTCGTTAGTGTCTTGAACCTGGCCCATGTGAACAGTGTTTGATGTCAATCATGGGAGCCATCTGTAGTCATGAATTCTGGCAAAGGTTTTTCTCAAATACATAGACTGTCCCAGATAAAATCTGAATAAACTTTGTTAGTTTTTAGTCTGGAATGGCGGGAAAAGGTTTTGTGATTGAAGTGTATACTTCCCCACTTGAAGATGTGTTGGGTCTCACCATCCTCAGTGGGAATGAGCTGTCAAAATCCATCCCTTAATTACAATATTGGGTGAAGAGATAAACTTGTAACTGTCATGTCCTGAAAGTCCTGCTGATGTAAGGAAGAACATTCCTGATGACCTGAAGAGAAGGATAGTGAAAGCATTAACCTAAAAAACAATGTCATAGTGAATTAAAACCAACAACAGCAGTACTTTAATGTTTTTAAAGGTTAGTTCAGGCAGGTGTTCCAGCACCTGTACTAGCATAGCCAAATTGAAATGCTCTCAGCAGAACAAAGCAGTTCTTCATCCCCAGTAGGATGTAAAGTTTCAGGAAAAAAGCCATATGAGTAGTATGTAGATTTTTAAATATATATTTTAAAGTAGAAATGCATAGAAAAGTACTCATTCTTTTGACTTACTTACGCTGCAAGTTTCCTTTTGCATTTGGATTTGCACATAGAAAAAAGGGTTAACATTTTCAGAATATCCCAGTAGTCCTAATTTTTTTTTATGGGTGAATACCACCAGTATACACAGTGTCCACAGCAGAATAGCAGCATAGTAAAGACAGGCCCTTTGTGACTAATTAACACCCATTTGCAAAACTGTTGGGGCCACCAAGGCAAGCAGAAAACTATATGACACCTTACATTTGGAAAAAAGAGTCCAGGGCAAAACATTGCCTCCAGCATGGCATTAACATCCCATGTAATATTTTCTGTGGTGGATACAATATAATGTGGAAATATTTGAAAGTTAAATATTCCATAGGCATCATCTGATCAGAAAACACCCACCTAAATTTTCCAGTTGAAAGTCAGGAGAGTCTCAACTGCTCTGGTCTTATCAGAAATTAGGCTTTATAAAAATAATACCTGAAAGAAGTTTGAAAATCTTTTGACATATTAATTGAACACTTAACAATGGGATTCAAGAAGTCAATCCAGCTTGATTGCATTCTCACAGCTAGAATGTTGTTCTCTAATTCATAACACAGATATTTTTTGCTTTCTCTCCATTTTGGATCTCTCCTTTAAGCACAGACCATGCTGCCAGCCTCTCTGAAGTTGTTGCCTTTTCAATTTTAGATTTAATATTTGATTTCTTTTTCTGTTCCCACCCATAGTCATCCTCAAATAAAAAAATTTACTGTTAAAGAAGATCTTACCTTGCTTTCTGTCATAGCATGCTGCATATGTCCTGACTTTAATTTTAAAATGTAACTTTAATTCAGCAGCTCTTTCAGGTGATTTTTCTCCTAATTTACATCTGCATTTGCTTCACCCACCTCTGATGATCATAGAACACTGACAGCACAGTATTAAGACAGCTTAAAGAAGCCGTATTTCTCACATTTCTCCTGTCTATAAAATATTTAATCCCCAAAACAGAGGACTTCTCTAAACCATTTTTTACATTCATTGTGATCCATGGCTCATCTCTCAAACATAGTTTTCATTGTGTTTTGAACTGGATTATTTAAGGAACAACTATTCAATCCCTAAAAGCCTTTATTGGCATGGTATAATTTTGGTTCTACTCAGAAGTTTTATTTTCTTCCTGGGCACTCTGGGTAATTCCAATGACAGAAAAGCTTGTTGGAAGAAGGCTGTATGGCAGAAAAGACTGGGGACCACATATTACACGGGCAGCACGACCAGCTACTGAGGAACCAGAGTAAAGGTGACATATTTAAAGCACTTTTTATCAACAGTTTCTATCATAAGAACTCACAGAGCCTCTCACTATTAATTTAATCTCACAGTTTCCAGAAAAGAGTGGCAGAAGCACCGAATTTTCCTGTGTTCCTGGGAAGTAAAGCAACTCAGGGTTTCAGATTGCTTCCTACCTCCTCACCAGAGCAAGTCAAGTCTTTGATCTCCGAGTGGGAACAGTGCAGATTTTATGGCATGACAATTTTAAGACTTGAGTGCTGACTTTCTTTTCAGTATTGGCCTGAATCCATTAGACTGTACATGAATGCACAATACTAGAAATTTTCCACTGCAGTCTATTCATTAAAACTGCAGTCTGTTCTCTGACTTGATCAGTGCAGAAAGATTGAAGTCAACAGTTTCTTCTGTTGTGTTTTGATCAATAAATCTGCTGATCCAGATTCATTCCTGGTACAACTCCAATGCTGCAATGTGGATAGACGTATTTTTTTTCCTCCCTCTCTGAATTAAACTGTCCAACCAAAAAGATGAAAAATTTTCAAAAGTACTTTGCTTAAGCAAGGATGAAAATGTCATTGAATAAAGACAAACAGAGGAATTTTAACTTAAAATTTACTGCAGGTTTGCTGACAACTAGTTGTTAAGCCAATCTATTCCGCATTCAGTTTAGACAATAATCATAAATCAAAGTGAAAGACAAAATCAGTTAAATAAAGTTATTTAGAAACGTTTCCCTTTTTTTTTAAATACCTTTCAGAGCTTCTAGGAAATGCATAGACTGTTGGTAACAGTGTGATGACTTGGGCAGTTGAAGAAGTGGCAATGAGTGGCCCTAGTGAAGTACTTCTCTATTCTTCTGTTTTGTTTCTGCATTGCCTCTGGCTTCAAGACCCAGTCAGAGCCAGCTGGAGTGGGCAGGCAAATTTCCAGATGTTAACACATGCCTTTGGCATTTTCTTTCACTGAAGTCCAGGATATCATCTGCAGTCTTCTGAGTGCTGACATGCAGTTTGGAGATGAAAGACAAAACTTAACAGAGCATACAGCGTACTGATTAATAACCTAGGACATTTTTCTTTATTAGGTGGAAGTATACTCTGATTATTTTTGTTTTTCATGAAAAGATGAGAAAATCACTGTCTGCGTTGCCGATGGGACTCAGCACGGTGGGACTGTCACCACTAGGTGGCATGAACCTGATGCAGCAGAGAACATGCCTCAAAAAATGCTGAAATACTTAATGCTTTGCTGAGCATCTGCCATCCAGTAACTGAAAAAACTACCACCACCACCACACTAGCCATCAGACAAGACTTGTCTGGAGAGCCCACTGCATTCTGGTTTGCACAACAGTCTTCTACATAATGGAGGAAGGAGGATGGCTGCCATTGTGGTCCCATTCTCTTTGGCCACAGCCACACAGCCTTGTGTTTAGGCCTCAGGGTTGTAAATTGAAATGTCTGAGCAGCATTTTGCCTCCAGGTCTATGTTGACCCTGCACAGTAGGTCTGGGGAGAGCTGCTCTTGTGGTGTGTTCTCTGAGCAGACTGTCAACCTAGAAGACTCCAAATGATGGCCCTCCAAGTAGTTATTAGAGAGATCCCAAGATAATTCCAGTTAAAGCAAATGATCCTTAAGATTTGTTTAGGGATGTGCACTCTAGTATACTGTTGATTTCTTATTCAGATTTCCTATCCATTCCTTTAGGCAGGATTTCTGGATAAATATGGTAATTGATCTCTCTTCAAATGGAGGAAAGCTGGCCTTGCTATTTATGACAAAGGAGTCTGAGAGCCGCAGAAATACATTTTGGTTAGGCTTACAACTCTTAACCTTTTGTAACAATTTATTTCTACAGCATCATAGATGTGGAAAGCACTTTTAAGAGAGAGAATATGTGCTTGAAATGTAGTATCATATATGCAGAAGGCACTCAAAATACAGAAAATGGAAGGTCCTTGTACTAAAGCACCTATGCTTTAAATGAGATTAAGTGCAGGATAGGATGACAATAAACAAAGGGCTGGATGAAAAACTGGCAGTGGTGAACAGGCAGACTTAATAATATGACCATATCTTATTTCCTCCTCAGATTTTTTTAATACAGTAAATTTATTGTAATAGGATTTCTGGACAGCATCCACTTTGAAAGCCTGTGCAGAAGTTAGCAATAGAAGATTGTCTGAAAAAAATTTAGGCATGTCAAAAGATTTTAAGGGAGTCTGAGGCTGCACAAAGAAAACAATCAGGAACTATTTCTTTAAAAATAGTTCTAGAAATTCCTATTTCTCACACAGTCAGCATGCTTTAATATAGTACTCTGATACAAGTTTCTAAGTCATTTGTGTCAAATGTGAATTTGGTTTGGTTTCCTGGAAGTGTGATGTTACACCCAGACACTACAGTGACGGAGGTTATACACATGAAGCCAGTCAGAAACTGCATGCAGGAGTAAGAAAGAGTTTCCTTACAGGAAATTTGTTTTTTGGTAGAAAACAAAGTAAGTTCTGAATTTTAGCCAATGAGATAAGAAGTGGGGGGAATACTCTTTCATATATAACATAGAGGAAACATTCTGAGAAAAACTTAATTTCGCTCAAACCGGAGTTTTCATTAGCACAAGTTTCAGTCATCAATTCTCAAACATTTTTAAGGCATTTTGTGTATTCTCACACTGTAAGTCACTTGCCTGAGAAGCATTACAGTTTACTTGTCAATTATATGCAATTTAGCTACAAATTTAATTTGGACAAAATTTAATGTGGACACTTAGAAACACATGGTAATAACCACAGAAGCCCTGAAGCTTGAAGCTTGCACTGGGGCAGGAGCTTGCTCAAGGATCTTTGCTTGGAGCAGGCTTTCAGCTCAGGCAGAAGTGTTTCATCATTCTATTCCTCCATCTGTGGAGCCAGAGCTTGGTTTCACCATATTTCCTATTGGCAGTGCCCTCGTGAGTCACCAGGCTCCCATGGCCCCCAGCAGCAACAGGGACACAACATATACAGGGAACAGGCCAGGGAGCAAATCTTGAAACAGTACCTGCAAAGGCAGAGAGTGAATTACTAGGACTTGTTATTTACCAAATATTTAAAAATACCAATATTTAAAAATTAATTAATTATTAGTTAGTTAGTTAATAAAGTGCCTTCCAGCTCACATCAGGGACACACAATCAAAACTCTGCAAATTCAAAATATCCAGTTAACACTCTTCCTTTCTAAAGAGAGGTGGGAATTTGGGTCTGGGCCTGGGACTCTGGGTTTCACAGGCAGTCGGTGCTTGCTATTTTAGAGATCAAAAGAAAGTCAGAGAGAGATACGCGTTGCAGCTAGATCCTGGAAAGCGCAGCCCCCGACTTCCTCATAATAATCTGTTTTGCCCCTTTCTAGCCCCACCCTTCACATGCCCCCACATGGAGCGCAAAAATACAGCATTTCTTTTCTGCACAGCTTTCCTGAGCAAAATAGCCAGTTAGTTAGTGTTGGTCCTATTAGAATCAACAGAACTCATTTTGACCAGATCTTCCTGGGACAACCTCCAGGTTTATTAGATCTTTCTCTCTAGCTTCTGTTCCAGCTGAAAAATCTATCTAGAGATCAGCAATTGGAAATCTCTTACCATAGAAGAAGGAGCTGGATTATTTCTATTTTATATTCCTAAAGGAAAGTGTTTTCTTGTGTCAAAACATTGCAATGTATTTGCAATGCTGTAATGCTCTCTGAGGTGCGACACCAAACATCTGTATTCGTTTCCATTAACTGCGAGTGTGCTGGATCAATATTCAAACACAGTCATTTGTTCTCTCTGATAGTACCAAGCATCTAAAAATTGTCTCTAAAACCTGGGTGGTTAATGTAAACCAGGCATTTTTAAATAGATCAGCTGGCCCACCCATGATTATAAGCCTGAACATAAGGGAGCATATTTTACAAGGTCAATTCCAATTAAAGCTCTTCTCCCAGCCCAAATATCTTTAATCTCCAAAGACTACTTGTATGCATCATTTCACTTATGCAAGTCTGTTTTGTGATTACTTCCAATTACTTCCCTGCCCACGTAGCTTTCTCACCCTCATCTGTCGTGGTTGTGAATACACACATAGGGATGTAACTGGCCTCAGTGTACTACAGTTGCTTTCTTCAGGTGCTCCTTTGTATGGCAGCCTTCACAATGTGATTTAATACTTGAGAACAAGCTGACATGTGGGAGAAGGGGAAAGAACTGCTCAGACAATGATGCTTAGTAGATCACGTTCTTGCTATTTTAGTTACTAGTTTTACTTTTTTACTCTACAGTTTATTCACAAGCATAAAGTTGCAGCGTTGCTAAAAAGAGCACAGGAAAGGTTTATTTGATAGCCAAAATAGAACAAGATTCTAGTCTGAAACGTAGATTAGTGTCAAAATTCCTGATCTATATGAAGGAAAGCTCAAATGTCAAGGGTAGATCTTGATCTTAATTCTCTGCATGGAAATCTGAAGTAGCTCCACACTTTGTCGAATGTTTTGTTGTAAACCTCCCAGAAAGCACAGTTTCAATCAATGTGCTCAATCCAGGAGCAAGAACGGCCCATTTTAATTAAAAAATATTTTTTAAAAATATTAATGTTGCAAAGGTCAATCAGGGCACAGACCACTGTAGTATTTGAACAGAGAAGAAAGGCATCTTTCTCCAAACTCTACCAAAATAAACTGCTTTCGTTCTTATTTTTCAACAGGCATAAGAAACGATGGGCTTCTGCAGCTGTTCTATGCCAGGAAAGAGGAGCGATTCCATCTGATTCAATATTTGCTTTCCTGCTTCATATCAGCCCCATAGTACAAAGGGAGATGGGAAACGACCAATCTCCTGAGCTGGCTGCCCTCTCCCTGAGGAGCTCCTCTCCTGGCTCTTTAGTTTCATTGTTTTGTGTCAATGAGGCAATACGATTAATTTTTTAGGAGTAATAGTGCTGCAGTCAAATATGCCCCTCTCAGAATTAGGTTCTTTGCAGGGTCATTAGGGGTGACTGTTTTAGAAAAACAAACATGTTTGCCTTAGTTCCTGAGAGCAAAATTCTTTTAAAGTAACAGATACTCCTTTCAAACTACACCATCTTGCTGATGTATTCTATAAAAGTATTAGGTGGCATCACGCTGCTTTTGAATGNCTCTTTAGTTTCATTGTTTTGTGTCAATGAGGCAATACGATTAATTTTTTAGGAGTAATAGTGCTGCAGTCAAATATGCCCCTCTCAGAATTAGGTTCTTTGCAGGGTCATTAGGGGTGACTGTTTTAGAAAAACAAACATGTTTGCCTTAGTTCCTGAGAGCAAAATTCTTTTAAAGTAACAGATACTCCTTTCAAACTACACCATCTTGCTGATGTATTCTATAAAAGTATTAGGTGGCATCACGCTGCTTTTGAATGGTGCTTTTGGATATGCCATTTCACCACCCCCTCAAAGAAACACAAACATCTAAAAACATACTATTTAACAGAAATTTTCTCCTTTTAAACAGACATTCCCTCCAATTCCAAGGCCTGGAGTTTGCTGGTGTGGGACCATCACTGAACAGTATGCTGGTAGTACAAATACCTTGAATTAAAGGTCTGAATTAAAGAAGGCAACTATTTATCTGAAAGGAGATCCCAAGCATACACAGTACATTTCTAATCAGTGTCCTAAATACAACTAATGGTAAAGGAATCTTGCTTTGAACTGATTGCTCTGATCTGATCAGGTTTAGTTTTAATTGAATTCAGATGTAAATAGTTTTTTAAAAGGATGCAATATTATAGAAATAATTGGGGCTTGTGTTCTTCCAATTGGGATTGGTGGTGAATTCGGAAATTCCTCTTCTACTTCTCTCTAATGATTGTGTCCTGTATGTGAATTTCTAGCATATATTTCTTTCTTTGGAAAGAAGATGAGAATGTCTGTATTATTCTGCCTCACCCAAAACACAAGAGGCCAGAAAGGATTAACATGAGTGTCCTCTTACAGGTTCAGTCCCATGATTTCTACAGGTATAGCAAATCTAGCCCTAAGTGGGTGTCCTAGGAAAACTGGTGATTGGATGAACATGAGTCAGAGTGTCATAAAATGGCAGATGTTCTGGTACAACATCTGCTTCAAGGTAGAAGGAATTCCTTTGAACATGGAAATATTTTTGGGAATGCCTGATAAATTTTCCACTACGTTTATAACAGTTAATATGAAAACTTTGCCTCACTGCTTCCCATCACTCTTCATTTTGAAAATTTTGTAATGTTATATTAGAAAACAAGAGGTACTAGAAAAGATACTGTATTAATTTGGTATATTTATTACATATGTCCACACAATTAATTTATGTTTTGAGGAGAAAAAGAACAAGCATATAAATTTGAATTAAGCAGTATAGCATATATTTATCATCGAAGGTTGCTGCATTAAGCATGTATTTGCTACTTCTTAGGCAGATCTGATCTTCACAGAACTTCCTACAATAAGTGTAGGCTAGCAGGAAAACTGTACCTGAAATGTTATTCCAAATAACAAGTACACTTGATTGGAGATGATGTTTGTGCTTATTTTCTGCAGAAGCTGCCCATGTCCTGAAGAATCAGGAGTTATACTTGTTATGGCTAAGGTAGACCTTTGGAGCAGATGTTTGTATTGATCTAATTTCGAGGACACCCATCACTGGTGTGTCCAAGTCACCTTAGGCAGCATATTTCAGGACTATGTATAACGAATATTGATTTTTGGATGCCTATTTCTAAATAGAGAAAATGCGATAACTGCATCTTTCTTTTCTCTAAACTTGCACCTGGTATTTCCAATTTGTTCCAGGCAGACTAGCTATAAAGCTCTGTGCATTTCTAATACTCAGTCCCACTGAAGTCAACAGAACCATCTTCATGTGGACAAGATTAAACCTTAAAGATGTAGATTAAGACCAAGATAAAGGAGAAAGGCACACACCACTTCTGCTTCACATTTTCATACTGAAAGCCCCTTTGCACTATGTCGTAGGGTAAAAAACCGAAAGTAAAAACGGTCTTTGTTCCTGCCGCATGGGGCTGGCGGCCGGGCGGGGGGAGGGGGATGACCCTTTCCCCCCGCCCGCGTGGAGCTGGGGGCTGCGGGCAGTGCTGGTGCCTGCGTGGGTTTTTGGTGGCCCTTTTCTTCCACCCCCCCGGGAGGCGCGGCACGGACGGCGGGCGTGGTACTGCGCGCCGCCAGGAACCATTTCTGGAGGTGCAGCCCCGGCCCGATACTGAGTCCCAGCACGGCCCCGCGCAGCCCCGGCTTCGCCCTGGAGCAGTGCCGTGCAGGCTTCCTGGCATGGGCGGCACCTGCGCCGCCCGGAGTCACCGCAA